>BLFO01001856.1:610298-620298 GCA_014634245.1 Montipora cactus
CCCCCTCTTCAAGAGTTAAATGGTCGGCCCCTTAACTGGTTTGTTTTGGAGAAATTCTTCCATGTAAATGCCACCAGAAAACCTGATCCTTTCTGTACAAAACATTAAAAAAAATTTGGTTTTATGAGGAATTTGACTATAAAATGAAGGTCGATCTAGTGAGGGTGAATATGTTCTGTAGGAAGAGTAAATATTACTCTGACAAGAGGAGTAAAGTTTGAGAGGGTAAATTTCACTCTTGAAAAGGAGTGGTTTTGTACCTTTTTATCTCTCTCCACTTCTGGAGTTAATTTCACTCTGTCAAGGTTAAATTAAACTCCGCTTAAAGAGTTAAATTCACTCCAACAGATGGATAAAATTTACTCCTGCATTGGAGTGAATTTTACACCCCCAGAGGGGTAAAAAATACTGGAGTAAATTTTACCCTATCAAAAGAATAAAATATATAGAAGTAAAATTTACTGCAAAATGGAGTAAGCAATACCGGAGTAAATTTTACTCCAAAAATGGAGTGGTTTTGTATCTTTTTTTTTACTCATTTTTTGGAGTTAAATCTACTCCTTGAAAATAACATCTTTGATGATTTAAAGATTTGTCGAATAGAATTGCGGTGATGTGGTATTGAAATCAATAGCAGTGTTCAGGTCTCAATGAAGGCATAGAATCGCATTCCAGATCACCTGATTTGCAACTTGCAATATGAATTTTATGCTACCATTGGCCATTTATGACTGTTACCAATTAATTCTGGATGACTTAAGTTCGATGCTTACTTCGTTAACAACAAGAAATGTGAGTTTTAACGATTTATGTTCTTGCAGAAGGAGACCATAAGAGGGCAAAGGCACCACGATTTCTTCCAGGGATTTTGTCTGACAAACGTAAGTATGACACTCGAAGTTTTAGGAAGGCCCCTCGCCAGAATCTGCCGTTACGTATTACTTTATTAGTAACTAAAACCTCTGACCGCTCATTAAGATCGTCAGTTACATGTCCCAGGATTTACACAGAACGCTTTAAATTTGTAATTAGATTCGTTTTCAAGTATTGTCTTTAATAGTACAGTCAATTTTTTATATGATTTTGTTTTCATTTTTAACTCGCACTATCTTTAATCAAGGACGATGATGTATTTTTATCATTTGAGGATCATTAAGAGTATTATTATTATTATTATTATTAAGACATGACCATTTTGTCCAACCGTCGTTCCCACAGGATTCGAGTCAGAGAAGTAGGTGTCACGCAATGCCGACCTGACTCCGACTTTGAACCGTGCCGATGGCGGCCTATTGCGTGACACCTATTTGCATATTTTGGTAAAAGGAAAAATGGTTAATTGTCATGGCAGAATACACATATATATATATAAGTAGTAAAAGATAAAAATATAATGATGGCCCGATTTACATAACAAATCTCTAATTGTCCTAAAAAAACTTCTATAAAAACTCATGCTCCCTACAACTGATTTATTAGTAATCGCAATGTTCGTGATCAATGTTCACTTAAGACTTATTCTGTGTGTCTCTGTTGTTATACTCGTGATCGCATCTTCTGAAGTATTTCCCTTGCCCTCTTACCTTCAAACAGCTCTCTCATCATCTGCCCAACTTCCTTCAAGTACCCTCCCAGAACGTCTAACACGATGTTTACTTGGTGTATTGCGTATCCAGGGTACTTGTACTGGAGCTCCCAACAAAGTGGTGCATATGTAATAATGACCTTTTCATTTTCTCACGGCTTCGACCTGTAATCAATCCAAGGGCATGTCGTCTCAACTAGCATGACCCGCTTGTTTACTTTGTCGACGATTGTCGACATCAGTTCTGTTGGCTCTACTGAACGATGGTACTATTAGCATATACTGGTACATCCGACCGGTACATCCTAGTAGGCTAACGCTTTTTCATTCTCGTAGAGTGGTTTGGATTACACAGGTGAGTACCAGGGTGGATTTGACTCCCATGACAAGGTCAAAGTCGTTGAGAAGCTCAAAAAACAAAATTTTAAGCGCTGCATTATGTCTGGTTAGGTACATAGTCTAGTACTTTTCCGCGGCACATTCTACAAGTTACATCATCAGAGTGTTGTTTGTTCTTATCTTCTCTTGGTGATAGATCTTTGTTGATAGTAGTCGCTGGTATAATTTATCCAACCCGGTCACTGTATGAGTTGGTGCTACTTTCCACTCTTCAGTTCAACTGACGCATAACAGTCATTCAGACTCTGACTTTGGTCGTCCCATCTAGTGCATGTGATCTTCAATTGCCAGTTTTGGTCGTTTACTTCTTCTTGTTGTTTACTGCTTATTGCCTTCTTCAATGCCTCAGAGACTTTGTTTTCCGGGATTTCTTCTCCTTCATCTGCAACATAACTTGTCGGATTATGTTGAGTGAGATCTAAATCCAATCCAAATTCCTTGGCGTACATGACTGCGTCTGATGGCCTTTGTTTGCTGAGTGTTCATTCCATTTTTTTACAACTTTCATTGCAAGGTCTTTTAAATTAATCTGTGTACCCGCCTTGTGTACGCTTTCGACTGATTTCAGCCCTCTTCCTCCAACTCCTCTCGGTAAGTGTTGCAAAGAAGACAACCCTGAGGGGTGTTTTCCTCCATGTTCGGCGATAATCTTCCTCGCGTCTTTGTCAATTCGTTGTAACTCATTGATTGGCCAGCGCTCTGTTGGTGAACACTGGTTTGATGGCGTGGTCCAGTGATTAGGGCGTTGGGTTTGCGTGCAGTTGTCCTGGGTTCAAATCCCGTTCTAACCTCTAGTTTGGACCTGTTTCCTGCTGCTTCGGATTCAACTCTGCCACGCTTTGTAAAAAGCCAACTAGTTGCCTCCTGCCAGTGGGGGTTCTTAATCATGTTTCTGTTGTTGGAATTGTTTCTTTCAGATAGTTTTAAAAAGTGGGGTGCGAGTGAACTAGCTTGGTAGCTAAGTGCTGTTTATTACACATAAGACGAGAAGTTTCATTGAAATAGTTTTCTGAACTCAAATTAGAGGAAACAAAAAAACTCACTAACGATAGAACCAAATGAAAATTTAATTTAATTCAATAACAAAGTACGATTTGCACGAGATGCCCGAGATACACGAGTGATTGGTTTGGAAAAGCCTTTACGCTATCGTTGATTGGCTATACATTCACACGTGAAAGAGCTGCACGCCATTCTGATTGGCTGTATATTTCACATCTGAAAATAAAGCGTACAGATTTGTACAAATGAGCTTAATGGAATAAAGTTCTCATTTTATGTGTAATAAACTAGTTAATGAACTTTATTTAAGTGTCAAGTCTCCTAGTGCTGCGGCACTAACTGGGGACACTGGACACAGCAATCAAAACAGTTTAACTCAAATCCGAGTAAACATTAGTTTTTGAGGAGAGGAGTAATTTAAAACCGGCGTAACCGGAGTAAAACCTACCGGAGCCGAGTAGAGAACCAACAAACTCAACCCTCATATGAAGGAACAATATTAATGTATTAAAGACATACATTTGAATTGCGGGAATGAGCCAAGTTAGTTTTGAGATCGTCTCAAATGAGTATCAAGTCTCTTACTGCTGCAGCACTAACTGGGGACAATGAACATAGCAATCAAATCAGTTTAACCCATTGACTCCTGGGGGTCCCCCATTCCAGGGTAAAATCTTCTGGCGTTAGACAGAGTAAAATACTAAGTATGGTTGGTTGAGGCCGGTTTAGGGGTGAAAGGGTTAACTCAAATCCGAGTAAAAACACTAGTTTTTGAGGAGAGGGGTAAACCGCAGTACCGGGAGAAAAACCTACCGGAGTCGAGTAGAGAACCAACAAACTCAACCCTCGTATGAACCGACAATGTATTAAACACTTAAACTTCGGGAATGAATCAAGTTAAGTTTTGAGATCATCGCAGTTCTGGACGCTACTTTAACAGTTTAGTTTAGTTTAGTTTATTGAGATTTGTCACCACAAAATACATACATTATCATAACAGTAGTATGACGTGACCGGAGAGACGAACAGGGCGGAGCCCCAATTGCAACGTATCCCCTAAAGTAACGAAAGGAAAGCCTGAAAAATTCAGTCTTTCTTTATAACTGAGATCATCTCAAAACTAAACGTGTTTCAACCCACATATGACGCTTAGTCTGGGAATCGAACCCAGACCACATTTGTGGGAGGCGAGTGCGCTCACCACTGCGCCGACCCTGCTGCTTGACTAGTTGCTTGGCAACGGGCGAAAGGACAGCTGAAAAATCAGAGTCTTAAGCGGGAGGACTGGAACCTACTACCTCCGTAACACCAGTCAGATGATCTTCACATTGAGTTACAAGAACTCCTCGGGAGCTGTAGTCCTTGAAGAACGTAGATAAACGACCTACTTCCCCAGGGGTTCTTCTTGGTCAAGTTTCAAACAAAATTTCCGTTTTCCATTCTACAGATAGTATTACCCGAATTGGGTACTTCAGTGATATTTTGGCGTAAAGAACTGTTTCCAAAATGTCTGGGAGGAGATACCAAATCCCGGCACTGGGTCGTCCATTTGATCTTGGTATGCTTTATGATCGCCGCTCAGAGAAGCTCATCCTTGGGAAAACGCTGTGGTCTCCCGATCACCTGTCTCAGGCGATTAGCATTATACCCAAGCCGTATACCAACTCAGAAGTCCTTGCCGAAGACACAATTGACGACAAAATAAGTGCTCTCAATGTTGAAGCGGGCCTTAAATTGAGTTTCTTGGGGGGATTAGTTGATTTGCAAGGAGCAGGCAAATACTTAAATGACAGAAAGACGTCGAGTCGCCACTCACGCGTGGTCCTCAAGTATGAGATAACAACTAAGTTGAGACAGCTGACCATGGAACATCTGGGACGAGGAAAAGTCCAGTATCCAGAGGTCTTTGACCAAGATATTGCCACCGATGTAGTGGTAGGAATCCTGTATGGAGCAAAAGCGTTCTTGATCTTTGACCAAGAAGTTTCCAAAGATAAAGATGTAAATGAAGTACATGGAAATATGAAAGTACTGGTAAAAGAGCTACCTGGTGTCCCTATTGGTGGAGATGGGTCTGTCGACATAACTGAAGACCAGAAGAATAAAGCAAAGGCAATGTGTTGTAAGATGTACGGAGACTTCAGAACAGAAGAAAGTCCAACTACTTACGAAGAAGCAGTGAGGGTTTACAAACGCCTGCCATCATTGATTGGGGACGAGGGTCAGCACGCAGTAGCTGTCCAGGTATATTTATGCCCGCTAAGTGAAATCGATAGCAAGGGGCAACAAATGGTCAGAGAAATCAGTGCTAATTATATAAGCAAGACATGTGAGATTCAAGAACATATACAGTGGATTGAAGCTCAGTGTAGTGACCTTCTGAGAGAAGACGTATGTTTGTCGTTCCCTAGAGTGAAGAGGCAATTAACAAGCTTCAAAGACAATATCTCGCGCTACAGGACCTTTTTGCAGAAAAAACTGTTGTTTTTACTTCCAAGCATCAGAGGAGGCGGAGCAGAAGAATCAGCTCTTGCGGATATTTCTCAAGAAAAAGAGAGTTCTCCTTTCGCAAAATCTCGCCTGGATACTTGGATTGACAAAAAAAGGAAAGAAATAAAGAGGTTGCAAGGTATGATCGCCTTCTTGGGAGACACCCCTTTCGTTGGTCCTGAAGATGTAGAAATCCAATGTTGCGATCCAAGCAATGAGAACATTGTGTGCTGCACATTTAAGATTGCCAAGGAAGACGATCCTCAAGTTTTGAGCATGGATAAACACCTCACTGGAAAAGGGCCGGCAGAGTTGAAGAAAGGAGTACCGACTGACATCGATGACAAAAATGTCAATAAAAGAATTCGTCAGACTCTGAAACAGTTCGTAGAACTCAAAGCTGCAAATGAAGACCAAGAGGAAGTGAAGTTTCTCGCCACAGAGGAGTGTCTGTCTGACAATTTCAGTGGAAAGCTAGGAGCTTTCGTCTATCTGTACGAAGATGGTGATCTAGTTGATGACGATTTTGAGTCATCACCAAAACCAGAGAAACTAGAAGCAGAAAATGTGCAAGATGATTCTATCGAGCTTCGGTGGAATGACCCGCACTTCAGCCAGAACAAGATTAAGAAGTATAAAGTTCAGTACAAGAAAGATGAAGAAGCGAACTCCGCCTGGATCACTCAGTACTCAGCGTGTAGTAACGAGGCTGAGAAAACTACTACCGTATCTGGACTTCAGCCCGCTATCAAATACCTCTTCCGAGTATGCGCAATGAGACAGATTGTGGTCAGCCAATATAGTAATATTTTATGTGAAACCACTAAACCAACAAGTCCGCCTGGCAAGCCATCCTTTAAAGGCGCAACGAGCGACACCATTACCATTGCTTTCACGAAACCCAAGAACATTGGAAATGGGATTAAAATTGAGAAGTACAAGATTGAGTGGAGCACCAGTTCCCAACAGATGGAGCAAGTTCCGAAGTACACAGAAGGTGCGTCACTCACTTGCACAATCAGGGGTCTTCAAGCAGGAGTACCACATAAATTCAGAGTTACCGCGATTTGTGGTAGCAAAGGAGAGAGCGGTCCCGGTGAGGTTAGCGATCCATTACAAACCGAGGTTCCTCTGACAAAATTTGATGCGATCAAGACTCTTGCCCTTTGCAAGATTGCTCAACCACCTGAAGATGGAAAGCCAGCAGTATATACTCTTCCTCTAACACTTGTGCACGAAGACAGTAGTAGTCAACTGCGAAAATTTGTCATCAATCTTGAAGAGGATAGGAGGCGGTCACCTGGTTTATCTCAATCCATTCCGGAGAAAGTGATAATGGTTGTTGGTTCAACTGGCTCTGGTAAGACAACCACTGTGAATGCTATGATCAACCACGTACTTGGAGTGGAGTGGAAGGACGATTTTCGTTTCAAGATGATCCACGAGCTCTCTTGTAACCAAGAAACGGAAACGATTGGAAATCAAACACACAGTCAAACCCAGTTCGTAACTTGTTACACTCTACCGTACATGGAAGGATTCAAATTCCCTTATAACCTCACTGTTGTGGACACGCCTGGCTTTGGGGACACAAGAGGAATTGAGCGTGACAAAGTGATAACAGAACAGATCCGTAGATTCTTCAACACGGAGGGTTTAGCAGGCATTGATCATGTTGATGCCATCTGCTTCGTGGCCCAGGCTGGCAATCCGAGGCTAACTCCAACGCAGCGGTATGTTTGCGACAGTATCCTGTCCATGTTCGGAAAAGATATCCAGAAGAATATCTTGGTACTTTTTACCTTTGCTGATGGGCAAAGGCCTCAATCCCTGTCTGCAATGCTTGAAGCTAGAATCCTAGAGAATGAAAATCACTATTTCAAGTTTAACAACAGCGCCCTGTTTGTCCGTAACTCTAGAGAAGATGACGAAGAAAACTTCGATAGATTGTTTTGGAAAATGGGAATCAAGAGTTTCGAGAAGTTTTTTGCAGGCTTGGCCCAGATGGAAACAAAGAGTCTCATACTTACCAAGCAGGTGTTGAGTGAAAGAGCTCAGCTGGAAGTTCGACTTAGTGGTCTGCGTGAGAAGATTGAGCTTGGAGTAAACAAACTGAGCGAGCTGCACCGGCTAAAGAGAACGTCCGATCAACATGCAGCCGACATTAACGCCAACAGAAACTTTAAGTTCTCTGTTAAAGAACCAAGGCGCAAGCAAATACGGTTGAAAACCGGTACGTATACTACCATCTGCTTAACTTGCAACTATACCTGCCATTATCCTTGTTCAATTCCAAGAAGTGAAGACAAGAGTGGATGCGCGGCCATGGAAGGAACTGAGAGTTGCAGGCAATGCCCAAACAAGTGTCACTGGACAAAGCACATAAGTGACAAATATCGCTTTGAAACAGAGTATATTACCGTGGAAAAGGAATATGACCAGATTAAAGACAGGTACGATACGGCGGTACAAGGTCAGACCCAGGTGGAGGCTGTGATCAAACAAGTAGAAGAGGAATTCAACCGTACCAATCAAATCGTATTGAACTTCGTCGCCGAAATGCAGCGTGGTCTGGAGAAGCTGTCAGAAATTGCCCTTAAAAAGAATCCACTGGAACAGGTCGATTACTTGGATCTTCTCATACAATCCGAGAAATCACAGGCAAAACCAGGCTGGCAAGATCGTGTAAAATCGTTGGAGGAAACAAGGGACGCAGCAGTCCAAATCAATCGTCTTCGAAAGCCCGGATACGACCCATGGGAACAATACCGAGAGAACGAGGAAACCCGGCATTTCTTTCAGGAACAAACTGAAGAGGCCCCAAAAAAATTCTTTAAAAAATGATTTAAAAAAGCAAAGAAATTCTTGTCGTCTTTTGCGAAGACATTTGAGGATATGGAATAGTTGTAACAATGAGACTATAGGGACTGGCTGAGATAAAAAACAAAACTCTAATAGTCGTAGTTCACTGAGAAAGTTTGTTTTTGGAAAAGAATGCAAATGGTCGTAACACAAAAGATGTCAAAAGATTCAAAAGATGTTAGAAACCTAGTAAATTTAAAGGGGCTAGGTCACGCTATTTTAGATAATTTTGTTTAATTTTGTTATTAATGAGCTCAAAACGTCATATTGGCAGAGCAAGAGTCTTTTATTTGCAAAATCACGGCCACATAACAACTGAGAATGATTTTCCAGCTTTGTAAATGACATTTTGATATAGACTGATATAAATTTGAAAAAAGGTGGGCCGACGTTTTTCAAATTTACCCAAATTCAATCCATTTCAATCCTCTCCAGTTTTGTCCATCCATGTCCCTTCTTGGCTTCCCTGAGTTTTGTTAGAGTTCTTCTATAGTTTTGAACAGTTATTTTGATATTTTAGTTAATTCTATGACCATTCGATCAGTGCTGAAATTGCCTAAATTTGCGTGACCTAGCCCCTTTAACTTTGTAATCAAAAGTCTTCGTATTCAAGCGTTTGAACACCATTTACGGTTCTTTTTTTTAAATTGCGTCTTCGTTTTTACTCTGAGCGGAGGTGAAGTTCGAATTTTCTTTGGAGATTCAGTGCGGTTTTCACAGATGGCCAGTACACAAAATCTAACAACCATCTTTGCGAACATCAATTCAGAATTTTCAAAAGATGTTCGAAGAAAAGTAAAATCGCTAACGTTCTTCTTCTTGAAGAAAGAAACAACAGTTGGGCGTGAGTAAACCAAAGACGCTTTCTTCTTAGTTTAATATCCACACACTATGAGTGAATTATCATGAACAGCATTAATAGAGGGTCTGAATGGGGGGGTCCACATGTCGGTTGTCGGATAAATTTTAAGAACTGTGTCAGTTGTCGGTTAAAAGCTTCGACCTTTGTCGGTTGTCGGTAAATCCCAGTTAATTAACCCCATTTACACCCTCTTAATATGCATGTTATAAGACCCAGAAGGACTCCTCTGAGCTTTAAAAGAGCATTACGTATACTGACAAAACTATATCTTTTCTATTTTCGCATTTCCCATAATACACTTTGTTTGCCCCCCCCCCCCCCAAATTTTGCACAAGCCATATGCAGAAAACAATGGTCTATGCAAAATGTGGGGGGCAAACAAAGTGTAACATGAGGAAGGTGAAGATAGAGAATTCGTGTTTTACTGCACTACACCAAGAAAGGTTAGAGTGCCAATTAGAGCTGATAACTTTTTCTTCAAAAACGATTATTTATTACTTAAAACGTATCAATGAGCTTTATTTCAAAGGGGATTTTAAACGATAGAGGTTTTAAATATATTTCTGTGTTATTCTAAATTGAGTTGACAAGTGATTTCAGACTTAATCGATAGAGTGCAAAATCACAACAATAAGCTATTTTAGGAACTATGGCTGCAAAAAAGGTGTAGGGGAGCTTAGGGGTGTAGAGCATTTTTCTGTGGTATTATAGATTGATTTTTAGCGTTATCAAGTAATTTCAGACTTTTTCAATCGAGTGTAAAATCAAAACAGTAAGATACTATGGGAACTATGACTGCA
>BLFO01001856.1:625298-637798 GCA_014634245.1 Montipora cactus
TAATTGCGGAGAACGGAATTTCTAACCTTGGGTATCCTGTGCATAGGGTGGCCTTTAGCAAGTTTTGTTTTTCGTTCGTCTGCTTTTTCTGCGCCATCTTGAATTACGTCATACGTGCACGTACGTGCATGCACATCTCGGTTTTGACACGTCATATGCGCAAATGACCACCTCTTTACTCCAAACTTTCCATGATTTTCACCATGATTTTCACCCACAAGCCTTATGCTGTTGATAGACGTTCTTTGCATTAATACATCGCCTTCATAGTATCTCGTCTAGTGTAGTGATTCCCCAAAGTTCTCCCAACGAACGCACTTTATAATCATTGATTACTCCAAGATTTATGTCTCCAAAAGTGACGAATGGTCAGGATTCCGTTAAATATGGGTATTCCGATTGAAAAAAGGCGTTACGTATCCTGCGTAGCAGCCGGTTTGGTGAATTTTAGAAGCTTCTTTGCACCGGGGTTGACTTTTGAGTGTTCATGGCTACGAGAAAAGCAAGCGAATTGGGAGGGGTAGGGGCAGAGAACGAGCGACGAACCGCCTGCAATCAACTCCACGACATTTTCGAAACCTCCCATTTCCAATCATGTGTGACGAGCACGGGTTTGATGTCAACTCCCAGCCAATCATAGAGCGCCTTGTGTAAACATTGTCGGTAATACAATTAATTCGTTTGGGAAGAAATTTACAAGATTGAACTGAGATTTCAACTTACCGTTAACGCTTCAACTTGCTGTGAAAAAGAAGTTGAAGTGGACTCGGAAATTCTTACTGATGCCAGTGTTACTCGATTCCCTTATATTTTCTTTTTGGGTTTCGTATTTTACTAGTACCACATGTCCTTTCAGGGGGCTATTTATATTTCATCGTTTCCCCAGAAATGATGGGGAGTTAGTTATTTTGACCACAGATCGCATTTATTTAACATATGATTCGGAGTTTACCCACGGGAAAATTATTTCAATCCTGTTACATGAGTCATAGCACTCAGCATCTAAGCCGGAAGTACAAGCTCGTATCCTCAAGCTGCATCACGCAGCTACAGAGTCAAATGACTGACAGCATAGCTCATAACTGCATCGCGCAGTCACCTTAAAGCATATCTGAGATGCGGCCAACCAACCACCCGAGTGAGCGAATGTGAGAATGATATAAACACATGAGAAATGAAATGATGGTAGAACCAACTCCCAGCCAATCATAGAGCGCCTTGTGTAAACATTGTCGGTAATACAATTAATTCGTTTGGGAAGAATTTTACAAGATTGAACTGAGATTTCAACTTACCGTTAACGCTTCAACTTGCTGTGAAAAAGAAGTTGAAGTGGACTTGGAAATTCTTACTGATGCCAGTGTTACTCGATTCCCTTTTATTTTCTTTCTGGGTTTCGTATTTTACTAGTACCACATGTCCTTTCAGGGGGCTATTTATATTTTATCGTTTCCTCAGAAATGATGGGGAGTTAGTTATTTTGACCACAGATAGCACTTATTTAACATATGATTCGGAGTTTACCCACGGGAAAAGTATTTCAATCCTGTCACATGAGTCATAGTACTCAGCATCTGAGTACTATGTACAAGCTCGTATCCTCAAACTTCGGTCTTATAAAATTGTTTCTTTCCCTATTATATATCCTTCTTTGCTTTCAAAGGGACTGTCGAACGCACGTCGATAATCCGAGATTATTACTGGTACTAACTGTTGGTAGACAGATGATCGCCATCGCGTTTTCGGCAAACGTTAACAGCAAACGACAGGCTGAAGTTTGCGTTTTGTCAAAATTCAAACAAAGTTGTTGGAATTTTGCTCATTCCTTGCTTGTAAGCTACGAATGTCAAACGCGTTCTTGAAAGAGAGGGACAAATGCTTTAAGTTTTTATGACAGGTCAGAAACCTGTCACTGATATGCCGTTTCACTTAAATGCGATGGCAAATCTCTCTATTGTTTAGCTTACATCAAAGTAGAATTAAAGGCTTTCAAGAAGAGAATCGGTTATGGTTAAGGACGGTGCCTACTATTGTTATTGCGCATAGCATACGATCTGCGCATCTCGAGATACTCGGGTTTCCTATCGGTGATGCCTACTAGTACAGGGATATTTTTGCGCGGTTTCAAACTATCCGCAGAAAGTAGATCTTAGTAAGTACTTTTAGTATCCAAAAAGAAAATTGGGGGTAACCATCGTTTTGAGAGATAATTAAGCTTCAATCTGAGAAAGAACGCCATACATTGCCTTGTATCTTAAAGCTTTTTACAAATATTATTCATGAATTATCTTTGAAAAATGTGTGGTTACCCCCAATTTTCTTTTTGGATTTCAATGACACTTGTTAAGATTTACATTTCCTGCATAATCACACACTGGGGAAAAATATCTTTAGCTAGTACGAACCGCCCTTAAGAGAAAAAGTTGTAGGTGAGTCCCATATGTCCAAAAATGAAAGTAATTACATGAATGCTGATTTCAATAAGCGTCACGAAGTGTCCCCTTTCTCTTCTCCCCAAAACAGACAAGTGGCGTCACAAAAGTGTCTCCCAGATTGCTGCTCTTCAAATAAGGTTAAACAGCTGGATTTACCCAAAGCTTAAAATAACGCTAATCTCCAAAGGTGCAGGGGTGGCGCTGCAGTTTTGAGAGCAATCGCCTTCCACCAGTGTGACCTGGATTCTATTCCCAGACTCAGCGTCATATGTGGATTGAGTTTGTTGGTTTTACTCCGGTTTTCGCCTCTCCTCAAAGACCAGCATTTGATTTGCGTTAATTTGCTGATTTCAGTTTACAATGTCCCCGATTAGTGCTCCAGCGCTAGAACTACTAGCCTGACGTAAATAAAGTTCCTTTCCTTATTGTTGGAAACCGGTAGCCAATGCTTAGACTTGACAGAACACTTCGCGTTGGATGTCAAAATTGGGCCTGTATCTAATTACGTGGATTTCTGGACATAGGTGAGTCTAACCAAACTTGGTTCTTCACGACCTGAAATTCAAAAGGAGTATTGTAGTGTAATGTATATTTTCGATTTGAACCAATCAGAAGACCTTTACTATAGGAAGCCAATCACCGATGCACAACTGCAGAACTCACGTGAGCCAAGTGATACATAGAATATCCTTAAAGGTAAGATTTGCCTTAAAAAAGCTTGGTTTTGCTTTTCCTTCCTTTTGTTTTCTGTATTTAACTGTGACTAATCTTAAAAGTCGAAAGAAGATCAAATGTTGAACCAAGCGTGTCCACTTGTCAACAGACTGAATAGGCCACTTCGGAAAACACAATACTCTTTGTTTGTCCCCCCAAATTTTGCATAAGAATTGTTTTTGTTTTCTCTTGGGACCATTGTAAGTTCCAAGAGAAACTGGATACAATGCTTATGCAAAATTTGGAAGGACAAACAAAGAGTATCATGGTATTTTCCGAAGTGGCCTGTAGACTGCTAGTAGTCCTTCCTAAGTCGAGCCGTTAGTCACGCAAGCTAGCCGAAGAGCCGAGAGAGGGTTGGACTTTTCTCTTCGCCGACCCTCTCTCGGCTCTTCGGCTCGCTCACGTGACTAAAGTGGGCGGGTCGACGGACTGAGAAGGGACATCTGCCAGTCGACAGACTCAACTGAAAGACAATTTACTAACTCGGACAGCGTGCCATAGTCAAACAGTTTATCAGTTACGAAATTTGAAGCCAATAATTCACAGCTTTTGCTCACCGAAACAGCGCGTTTATTCGTCAAAAAAACCAATGAAGACTATCAAAGATTAAAGTTCACTCGGCCAGCGCGCAATATAAACAAAATGCTATCATCGCACTTCTCTATCAGAAATTGTCACAGTCGGTTCAATTTACTTGAGCCATATGACATGTTTTTTTTTGTTTGTTTATTGTTTTTATTGCAATACGTTTGAATAAAATACAAATGTGGCATCCAACACATTATCATAATTAAACCTCGCTAAGCTGTCATTTCTCTTCGTTGGCGATTTACTGATAGGTATATATAGCAGAATCATATCAAGCTGTCATTTTTTACACATCGGTCACTTGCGTGCGAGATTTGTAGCTTTACCCCTTCACAGTTTCACAACGTTATGTAACACGAATCATGCTTAGATCGAATTACAAAATAAGAACACCAACACGTGCGAGAAGGAAGACGTCTTTGAGCGAAGAGAGCAAGTTAGCGAGTACTGTACCACGACATGTAGGAGCCCATTACCCCGAGCTTCTATTTGTATTGTACGCTTGATTCAACCCTTTCCCGTATCTTTCTATTTTTTAAAAAGAACTACTATATTTTGACGTATGTGACGTATCTGACTGAGAACATACATGAAGTGGTTCACATTCGTCACATAAGTATGTGACGTAATAAATGGCTAATCATAGGTCTCTTATGATTGGCTATTGTGAAAACACCCACTAAAAGCCTCCCTGCAAGATGCTTCTAAAAATAGAAAGATACAGGAAATGGTTGACTCAGGGTTAATATGGAAGATGAAGACTCCAGGTAATAAGTTCCGTACCGCAAGTTTGGATTAAAATAATAAAACTACAACGCGAGGTGTGCTCTCTTGGAGAACCGTTCGAGTGTTCGGTAAATAAGGTGATATGGCATTGAAGTCAATAGCAGTGTTGGGTATCAAGTGACGCAATCGCATTTTTCCAAGAAATTCCGGTTCACGTAAAATAACCTTTGGGCAACCACTGCTGTAACCGAGAAATTCCAGATGAGTTTAGTTCAGTTTTCCGTATATTAACCGGGTAAGGCAGTTATCTTTCACAGCCTTGATAACTGGTGTCGAAGAAGTGTGGTCTAGTGCATGCTCATCAGTCTCAACGCTTACATCAATGAAAAGTAAACGACAGAGCGCACCTTATTAGCGACCTTCAGATTGGGGTACGAGGATGACTGCCAGTACAAGTTCTGAGCAACGGCATTTGGACAATTTTCCTTCTTTAAAGGTAATACGCGTGCCCCGGAGTACAGAAAACTCGAACTGGTAGTCGTTCTCGTACTTCAATCTGAAGGTCGCTATTGATGCCTCGAAAGGTACAAAATTCTGACCCTTCTTTGTAATATTGCTGGCCTTAAATATTCCTCCTTTTTTTTTAAAGATTCGTCTTTTCAAAGATGCCCTATTTTAAACAATCCCGATTCCCCGTTTCTCGATTTCCCATTCCTCGTCAAAACCAGTTACCACCGGTTTGAATTACCCGTCTAATTTAATATCAACCGGTGTAAACCAGTTATCATTCACACCCTTGCTCAACGGTGCCGAGGAAGAGATTCAGGAAGGCAGCTCTTCTCCTCTATTATCAGAAAGAAATAACACCTGAAGGTAAAATTCTTTGTAACCAGAAAAGGTTTAGACTTGGTACTCATTATCATTACAGTGATTTCTTGCGATATATGCAAGAACCTAATGACACAACAGTTTTCACCTTGTTGTCACAGAATCAGAAGGTTATTTTCTCTTCTTTTCAACCTATCAATTCACAAAAAAAGTGATTCGTTTCTTAGCTGCATCGTTGACTTGTAGAAGTGCACTTTATGAAGAGTACTACCTTATTCTGCTTATGAAATAGAGCGAAAAATAGGCGAAATATTTCAGCGTATCTTCCCGAACTGAACGGATAGTAAGCTATCAGTTTCGGTTTCAGATCTGTCAGGACCGTCTCTTTCGCAAATTGATCATTGATGCATAACTGGTGAGATGAACGATCAAGAAAGGCTAAGATCAATACGCCAGTAATCGTCCTGATTATACTTGTGTTTTAGTAATTAGTACGCGTAAAGTGCGTGAGTTGTGTTGTTATTAGTCCATTCCGTGAAAACCGGAAGTGTGAACTACTGCAATTTTCGTGGCTGTGAATCGCTATTAAGGACAACTATACAGGTGAACTAGAGTATTATTATGATGGCTCAAAAGTTTTATTACTGCATTGATGATTTCCGCGTAAAAATCGCTGAATGTCTTTAGCTATCAAGTTTGAAGCAAATAGCGGCTTTTCGACTCGACTTTTTCCGAGAAATTGCGGATCACTTGATTACAACGGAAAAGCATCAGATAACTTAAATAGCTTTTTTGCACTGGGAATAGTTAATGACAACGTGAATTTTGAGATTTCAACCAAAGCTAAAGTACTGAAAACGGAATGTGCTGTCAGATCCACTGCGTGGGAAAGATCTTGAAAGCCTAAAATCGCCCCGGATTGGAGAAGTAATATAACTGTGAAGAACGCGAAGAAGCCAGACAGCAGTTTTATACATTTGTCAATGAATTAGGTCGCGGAGTCACCAGTTGCTGTCGGTGAAGACCGGAGGGCTGAATCGTGAATGGACTGCCGCTTCAAAGTCAACAAAGGGAGATGTGTGGACTGTGTGAGCGACAACAAAATTTATTTATTACGTTGATCATTTAAAAATATCGGTCGAATAGAATTGAAGTGATGTCGCATTGAGTTCAATAGCAATCTTGGGGATTTAAGGAGGGCATGCATTCACATCTTTCCTAGAAATTCCGGATCACCTGATTTGCAACTTGAAATATGAAGTCCATATTTGGGCATAAAATCTCCAGCTTTGCTCCAAAGAAGACAGTTGCACGTTACACGCTTTTAGGTCATGCGCTTCTGATAACGCTTGTTGCCCAATTTCCCGAAAGGGAAAATACCATAATACTCTGTTTGTCCACCTAAATTTTGAATAAGCATTGTTTTTGTTTCCTCTCGGGAACATAGCAAGTCCCAAGAGAAACTGGAAACAATCCTTATTTAAAATTTGGGTGGACAATCAAGGAGTAATAGAGTAATTTCCGTTTCGGGCAATTGACCTCTTTATCTTGTACGCTTTCTTTTCCCATTTCACACCACGTGATGATCTCAAGGAATTTTTTTCTTTTCTTTTGTTTTGTCCTAAGTTATGCGTACATACGCACTTGTGAAAGACGACATTGAAAGCTAAGGTAGCCTGCGCAGCAAGCGTTTCCGTGGGGGAACATGGAAGATTTTTAATGTTCTGGCCGCGGGAAAAATGGGGCGAGACAAAAACGAAACCCTTAAAGATAAACCCCTGTAAGTCTTGCATTTAAAAAAACCGCCCTCTTGACCTATCATTCATGTCATCGGCTGTCATAAATTGACCAAGAAAATGTTTGGTCTTCCATAGCGGAAGGTAAGACAAGCTTCAAACATTTGACAAGAAAAATAAACGATAATATTGACCAATAATATATAGATTTAGCCAAGCCTAAAAGCGGAGCTCCCGGGTTGTTTATTTTTACTGGCTGTAGGATTAGTGAAAATAAAAGGCTTTGCAATTGTCCGCGTTTTGGTCTTCCCGGATATTGCTTAATTATGTCATTTTGGTCGCTGCCTAACTAGTGAATTCCACGGTTAATTTCACCCGAAACACCGACTGATGGCATGAATCACGAAGGGATGAGTGAGATATCGGTTTTCCAGCGAAATTTACTGTCGAATTCATCAGTTAGGCAATTTATTTTTCTTGAATCTCAAGAGTTTCAAAAGAAAACGCAAATCTTCAGCAAGCGAACGGAAAAGAAAAGAAGCCATTTCAGAGTCGACTTTCAAAAGCCAACGAATAGGAATCACGCTAAAATTAGAAATCACAGAGGTACTATAGCTCGTGATGTGACAGATCGTCTTTGTCGGTTCAAGGTCAAACAAGGAGTTTTATTAATGTACTTTATTCCACTTTATCTCTGAAAACGAGATCATTTTTCATTGAAATACGCCAGCTTGGCTTAAAACCAGAACCGGCTAGAAAGGACAAACTTAGCTTCAAACAAGATCTCCAACAAATTACCTGTACGTGTTTAAACAAACTTCTGAAAACACAAGCTGGTGATATTTCTCCTTACTTTTACGAGAACTCATTGCGATTACATAGCTGATCTTTACATCCGTAACTTTTTTTTTACACCCTTTTTGTTCTGTTGGTAAAAGCTGGTCTTTCCGCAATAATGCAAGTGAGGATCTTGTACATTGTTGGGAGACAAGTAATAGGCCTGTAGTTTTTTGGGTTTGTTGTCTCTTTTGTTTTTGGTAGTAAGTACGTGAGACCTTCTGTAAGCCATTCAGGTTTTTCTTCTGGGTTCTCAATGAAGTTTGTGTAGGCTTTTGACATATCTCCATAAATGCTTACAAGGTATTTAAGCCAGAAGTTGGTGACTTTGTCTTTTCCTGGTGATTTCCAGTTGCTGGATTTTTTGATGGCATGGGTGACCTCGTCAGACCTTTTTTGCTTTCTTATCCATTCTGCATGGGATTTGTTGTTTTCCCAGATTTCACTCCAAAGCTGTTCAACTTCATCAGATGTTGGCGGTTCATCCACATCAATCTTTTTCTTTCCTAATTCTCGGTAGAACGTTTTGGCATCCTCTTTAACGATCTTATTTTGGCGGAAGTGTTTGTTCCTCTTTTCAAATCTTCTTATCCCTTGTGCTTTTGCTTGAATTTGGTGTTTTAGTATTTCTTTAGCAGTTGGTATATCTGCATCCTTTTTGATGTTATAGCGTTTTTTAATTTGATCTCTTTTTCAACCCTTAATGTTTGATCCTTTTTCTATTTCTGTCAAGATGGATGGATCATTTCGCTTTCTTTTGATTTCCTTCTCGAGTTTTTCTTTCCATGTTGGTGTATCTCTTTTTCCGACTTTAATTTTCTTTGGTTTTAAGGCAATTTGATCTGTGATGATCGAGGCAGTGGCACACACGATTTGGTTGATCTCAGTTAAAGTGAGGGGTGCGTTGATGTCCTTTCTAATTTCCATAATAGCTGAGTTGGCAGTACTATGATTACCTCGCTACCACGGCGATCTTTTATTATCTTTTTCAGGCTAGGTCTTTCAGCCATTGCTAGTTCCTTCACTACTTCCCATTTTCTTAGTATGTCTAGATTTATTGTTTCGGTGTTTTGTGGGCCCACTGCTATTTCAGACCTTTCATAGGGGATCTCAGGTTCGTTGGTACTAGTATTTTGAGTTTGTTCTTCGCTAGGGGTGGGTGATGTGTTGGTCTGAATGGTATTTGTCTTGATGTCATCCAGCTCGGCATCCGTGAGGCGTTTATTTTTGATGATGTCTCTTCTTATATTAGCTAGCTTGTTTGCATCGAGGTATGGTCGTTTGGTTGGGTTCTTGCGTCTCCAGATGTTGTAAGTCCGTAGCAGATGTTTCTGATGGATTACGGGTGGCATCATAGTATGCCTCCATAACTTCTTCATGCTCATTCCGAGTCCATTTCTGTCGTGTCCGTTTTGAGGGATTAGTGGTATTGACACTCAGAAGGCCTCTATGTGGAGCATCCTCGGCGCGGTTATCCTCTGGTACCTTGGGTTGGGTAGAGTACTTTTCGATCTCAGCCTGGTCCCCTACTGAAGATCGTGGTCCTTGTTTATCCGCGCGACGACCGATGTGGCATGAAAATCTTGTGGTGCGAATGTCATTAATAATAGAGTACTATTTACCCATAGCGGTGGTGTTTTATTTCTTGGTACCACCAATAAGTGGGTTGCCTACCATGGCTTAGGAGACCCACTCACCACAGGGGACCAACCCTTAGCCTCGTTACCCTGAGCATGGGGCCCTAAACAGGTACTAGATTGCTGGGAAGGCAGCTACCTGGTTCTGGCATGGGCAGGGGCGGACCGACCCTGCACAGCCCTCTTCACGAGCTGTGTCCTACCCACTTAGTAGTATTATTATTATTATTATTATTATTATTATTATTATTAGTATTAGTATTAGTATTAGTATTAGTATTAGTATTATTGAGCACACCCTCGCTTTCCTTTTTAGGCAAATAAGTCAGTATGTAAAATAACTCTTGTGATAGCTTTTGATCTCCTGATGAAGACACCAGACAGGAGTGTCGACACGTTGAATCTGTTGCGTTTTAAGCTACATTCATATTTCTCCTACCAAAGTAGCACTGTATGCTAATACGGATGTTTCTAGGTGTATTGCCCCCGTGAGAAGGATGGTAGACTAGTTAATGAACTTTATTAAAGTGTAAAGGCTCCACGTGCTGCGGCACTAACTGGGGACACTGAACATAGCAATCAAATCAGTTTAAGGACGGTGCCTACTATTTTTTATTGTGCATACGTTCTGCGCATCTCGAGATACTCGGATTTCCTATCGGTGATGCTAACTAATACAGAGATATTTTTGCGCGGTTTAAAACTAACCGGAGAAAGTAGATCTCAGTAAGTACTCTTGGTATCCAAGAAGAAAATTGGGGGTAACCATGCATTTTTGAGAGATAATTAAGCTTCAATTCTTTGAAAGAACGCCATACATTGCTTTGTATTTTAAAGCTTTTTACAAATAGTATTGGTGACTTATCTTTGAAAAATGCGTGGTAACCCCCAATTTTCTTTTTGGATTTCAATACCGCTTGTTAAGATCTACATTTCCTGCAAACTGACTCAAATCCGAGATAACATTAGTTTTTGAGGAGAGAGGTAAACCGGCGTAATCGGAGAAAAACCTTCCGGTGCCGAGTAGAGAACCAACAAACTCAACCCACATATAACGGAACTATGTACTAAACACTTACATTTGAACTGCGGGAATGAACCAAGTTACGTTTTCAGATCATCGCAGTTAGGAAAGCCTGAAAATTCCTTAAAACTGAGATAACCCACATATGACGCCGAATCGAACCCGGACCACATTTGTGGGAGACGAGTGCGCTCACCACTGCGCCAACCCTGCTCCTTGACTAGTTGCTTGGCAACGGGCGGAAAGACAACTGAAAAATCAGAGTCCTAGGCGGGAGGACTGGAACCTACGTCCTCCGTAACACCAGTCAGATGCTCTACTTCCCCAGGGGTTCTTCTAGGTCAAGTTTCCAACTAAATTTCTGTTTTCCATTCTGCAGATAGTATTACCCGAATTGGGTACTTCCAGTGATATTTTGCGTAAAGAACTGTTTCCAGAATGTCTGGGCGGAGCCACGAAATCCCGGCACTGGGTCGTCCCTTTGATCTTGGTATGCTTTATGATCGCCGCTCAGAGAAGCTCATCCTTGGAAAAACACTGTGGTCTCCCGATCACCTTTCCCAGGCGGTTAACATTGTAACCAAGCCGTATACCAACTCAGAAGTCCTTGCCAAAGACACAATTGACGACAAAGCAAGTGCTCTCAATGTTGAAGCGAGTCTTAAATTGAGTTTCTTGGGGGGATTGGTTAATGTGCAAGGATCAGCTAAATACTTAGATGACAGAAAGACGTCGAGTCGCCACTCACGCGTGGTCCTCAAGTATGAGACAACAACTGAGTTGAAACAGCTGACCATGGAACATCTGGGACGAGGAAAAGTCCAGTATCCAGAGGTCTTTGACCAAGATATTGCCACCGATGTAGTGGTAGGAATCCTGTATGGAGCAAAAGCGTTCTTGATCTTTGACCAAGAAGTTTCCAAAGATGAATCTCTAAAGGAGGTACATGGAAATATGGAAGTACTCGTAAAAGCCCTACCTGGTGTCTCTATTGATGGAAATGGGTCTGTCGACATGACTGAAGACCAGAAGAAGGAAACAAATGCAATGCGTTGTAAGATGTACGGAGACTTCAGAACAGAAGAAAGTCCAACTACTTACGAAGAAGCAGTGAGGGTTTACAAACGCCTACCATCATTGATTGGGGACAAGGGTCAGAACGCAGTAGCTGTTCAGGTATATTTATGCCCGCTAAGTGAAATCGATAGCAAGGGGCAACAAATGGTCAGAGAAATCAGTGCTAATTATATAAGCAAGGCATGTGAGATTCAAGAACATATACAGTGGATTGAAGCTCAGTGTAGTGACCTTCTCAAAGAAGACGTATGTTTGTCGTTCCTTAGAGTGAAGAGGCAAATAACAAGCTTCAAAGACAATGTCTCACGCTACAGGACATTTTTCCAGAAAAAATTGTTGTTTTTGCTTCCAAGCATCAGAGGAGGCGGAGCAGAAGAATCAGCTCTTGGCGATATTTTTCAAGAAAAGGAGAGTTCTCCCTTCGCAAAATCTCGCCTTGATACTTGGATTGAGAAAAAAAGAAAAGAGATGAAGAGGTTGCAAGTTATAATAGGCAACTTGGGAGACACCCCTTTTGTTGGTCCTGAAGATGTAGAAAACCAAACTTTCGATCCAAGCAATCAGCACATTGTGTGCTGCACATTTAAGATTGGCAAGGAAGACGATCCTCAAGTTTTGAGCATGGATGAATACCTCACTGGAAAAGGTCCGGCAGAGTTGAAGAAAGGAGCACCGACCGACATGGATGACAAAAATGTCATTAAAAGAATTCGTCAGGCTCTGAAACAGTTCGTAGAACTCAAAGCTGCAAATGAAGACCAGGAGGAAGTGAAGTTTCTCGCCACAGAGGAGAATCTGTCTGACAATTTTAGTGGAAAACTAGGAGCTTTCGTCTATCTGTACGAAGATGGTGATCTAGTTGATGGCGATTTTAAGTCATCACCAAAACCAGAGA
>BLFO01001856.1:649343-669251 GCA_014634245.1 Montipora cactus
CCTTTCTTGGCAATCCATCCGCTCCCAATAAGTTGATCGTGTTGAAGGCAACTTAAATTGTCAAGGTCTTGTAATGTTGATATAAACAAGGATTAACCTAAGACAACGTTTATTTTTTAAGTTGACAAATTGAACTTTGGTTTGTTTACACCGTGATAAGTGAAAAACCTCTCTCAGACAGTTAAACACATAACTTTATTGTCTACTGCATATTGTTTCCACGAAATGCGCTCAGCATATGATTACGTATCATGGAACTTGTCTTTAAATTTCATGAAACATAAAAAGTGAATAAATAATTATTTAGAGTTCTGAGGAGTTTATGTTCATGTATTGTCCGTAGATTTCTCCTCTTGATGTGAATTATTAAGCCAAATGTTCATATGGCAATTTGTGCAACCATTTGTCATGCAATTTTATTCAGTCGCATATTGCACACAAAAAAATGCCTTCTGTAATGTAACACGCTCTGACATGTACATTTCTTGCAATTTTACTGCTGTGGTGATTGTTGTCAGAAGCAGAAGTCCATTCCACTTTTGTGAAGACTTTTCGCAACTTGCAACACATTTGTTTGCAGGAGTCAGAGTGGTTTAGCGGTTATCAACTGCGCCTCCCACCCCTGTGACCCGAGTTCAACCCTGGCTTTGGGTCGTATGTGGGCTGAGTTTCAGTCGATCTTAATCTGACTCTGAGGGTTTTTCTCTAGGCACTCCGGTTTTCCTCCCTCATCAAAATCGACTCTCAGTCAATCACGTTTGGCTGCGGTCGGATATGCTCGATGAAACGTCTGGTATCCTTCCCTTTCATTTAATTAAATGTTGAAGAAAGTTGCTGTTATTATTATTGTGAAGTCATATTTTCTGCAACTTGTGGGGCCTTTTATTTGTGATTGTTGAGGTTGAGCTTAGGTAACTTGCAAGAAATGCAACATAGTATGAAACCTGTCCAGAAGATTGACTGGCAAGTTTGGCACTTTTGTCACAATAAATTGCAATCGTTGGCAGTTTGCAAGAGAATAGCTAGGTCTCATTTACATGGCAAAAGGTTGTTGTGGTTAAGGGCGTGACCCACCCAGTCAAGTCAACCTTAGCAAGTATTGACACAAGACAAAAATTTTGCCCCATTTAACCGAGTCCGCACGTGCTGGCCATGTGAAATGGGAAGAACTCCTTTAACATTATTTTATAAATACCCCAAGTGTAACAGCTGTAAATCTTTGGTTGGTTGGTTTAGATCAACGCAGGAAATGCTCGAGACTGTCCTCTTTACAATACGAAAATTCGTGTTTACCGTAACCTTGATTCACGAGTGTTCGTAATGTTCAATCCCTTAGATTTTCCGTAAATTCCTTGGCTTGTAATGACAGTCCGATTAGTGTTCCTTTAACCATAAACGGGGCAAACAACAACTTAGTCAACAAAAATGTGTAGCGCCGAGGTTTGACCTAAACTGGAATGAATCTCAATTGCACAGAATAATCAACAAATAAAACTAGCATTTACACCAAGACTGAGATATATTTTAGGGTGTTTCTCTTGACAAATTATTTAGAGTATTCAGCTGTGCTTTCTTCTAATGTCCTTGTGGTGAATATTTTCTTATTTTATGATCCATTGAGCTGAAAACTCCTTTTTTCCACAGGAAATATTAGTGATGATAGTGACCCACAATCAAAGTAAGTCTAGATGAATGAAATTCATGTCTTAAATACCAAAACTGTAGTTTTTGAGTGGAATTTGTTGTTCACCCCTGAACTAGCACCCATTGATGAGTAAAATCATCTGGCATTAGACCAAGTAAAATCTATAAGTATTTGACTGTCCCATTCTTAGGGAATGAATTAACCCCATCCCTCTCATGAGTGTTAAGGAGGCTCCTAATAGTTTCTGGGCTGCACAAAAGCTGGGCAGTAGTATCATGTGCGTAAAACTGGATTGAACAATTCAGACTTTTACACTCTAGGCACCATTTTAACAGGGTTCATGCTGGATTTTGCTTACAAAATTCCAGGAATATTCATGGAGTTTTCAGGAAAAAGAAATTGTGTTTTCATGCGATGTTTGTAAGAAGATTTCTATGCTGTACATTATGTCTCAGTGTTTTCTTTGCTGAAAAAGCCTACATGTACCTTAATTGATATTCTTATCCATGTCCTGTGAGTTAACTGCCGACACAGGCATTTTAATAAATTATTTTTGCATTTAATCTTGCCCCAGTACAATGTAGTTAAACTTGGGCTCAATTTTTGGAATGTCTCTTTAACTTAGCATGATAAAATCTCAAGAATTCTCAACAATTTCCACCCAAGCAAAACTTCAAGCAGTTTCCCATCAAATCCTTTTTTTCAAGGGCTTTTCAAGCATCCTTGAAGTCCAAACTTAAATTCTAGGGCTTTTCAAGGACTTCAAGGAGTAGCAAGAACCCTGTTTTAATATGGCAGTAAATTTGTTCTCTCACATTGTGGCCTTTACAGGTCATCATCAATGCCTATTCCCCCACCAAGGAGGTACAAAAAGAATGGAACACTCAGTAACAGTCAATCCAATGACTCAAGTCCTCCAATGGGAAAAAAGGAGAAGAGTCAAGTTATCGCTCCTTCAAAGCCTGTAAACAGCAACAGCTTGCCAACAAAACAGAACAAGGTTACAGACCAAAAGAAAAAGAAGCCAAGACCACCCCCTCCCCCTCGGGGAAGCTCGCTTGGGCGCAAAACATCTGTGCCAGATAACTTAAAGGCAACCACTGGCGGGAAAAAACCAAAACCGCCAGTGCCTCCAAAACCAAAGAATTATGTCCCAAAAAGAAAATCTTTGCAATGGGATGTTAGTATTGTAGATAGTGAAATTCAACCAGCTGTTCAGAAAGAAGTCAAGAAAGTATCTTGTTCTGATCAAACCAATGATCTAGCTTTGCAGTTTGATTTGAATGCAGAGGAAGGAAATTGTACTGAAAAAGTATCTGAAATTAGTGTCCCTACGAATGGACATTATCCAAGCGATAAGCCATTGACATTTCCTGGAGATAGTTCACCAGAGGAGCAAATCCCCAGCAGGCTGGTTCCAACAAACACAAATGGTGGAACAGTGAATGGCCTTGAAAAAGAGCTGGATCTCGAATTGCGTGAAAACGATTTATCTTCATCAGAATCAAAGACAATCTCTAGTGATAACAAAATTCTGCCCTGTGATATTATTTCTGGAAAAGAGTCCCCTGATCCACTGGAAAATTTAGAATTTGAAGCTAGGGCTGTGAGTGAAGAAGAAGAAGAAGAAGAAGAAGAAGAAGAAGAAGAAGAAGAAGAAGAAGATAGCTTTGTTGAAAGAGCCATTGTATTGAACAAAGCAAATACTCCTTTGTTGGACTCAAAAGGCAATGAGGAAGGTTTTGGTAGTGATGGTGCTGATGATGTTTTGAAGAGACAGTTTTCTGGTGAGGAAAGCTTGAGTGAAAGTGATTCTAACGAAAATGTTAAAGTTGTGTACAGCGTTGTTCTTGAGGAAGTATGTTCAGTGACTATGATCAAGGACCAGGAAGAGAAGAAACTTGATGATGTAGCAGGGACAGTCAAAGATGATTTTGTTGAAACTGTGGATGGGAAGAAATCAGAGGATTTTAGTGAGTTATGTGGTGCAGGAGACAGTAATGTTGATAGTGGAGCATGTGAAGATAGAGTTGAAATGACTGAAAACATCAAAAGCGAAGATGATTATGGAAATGTTGTTGCTGAAACGTTTGAACCAGACATGGAAAATCGTGGTAAAAATAGTGATAGAACAGGAGAAAGTGTTTTAGCTTTTTCGCATGAATATGGCGAAGATGTAAATCAAAAGACTGTTGGAAGCGTGGTGGTTGAGGAGTCAACCGAGGAGAATTTTAAGCATGAAGTGTCAGTAGAAGTTGATGTCCAGTTGTTCACGCAAGTCAGTGGACCCAAATATGATGAGTTTGAAAGTGATGAGATCTTAGTTAATACGTCTACAGACTTGGTACAGAATGAGGTACGAGACAATGGAGAAGTTATCATCGCTGAACCCATCAGAGAAGGGACTTTTGTTTCAGTGAGTGATCATGCAGTGACAGAAGGCAAGGCTGAGGTTGATGCTGAGGCTGTGGAGGAAATTGCATTGGAGTTAAAGACCGATGACAAAAGTGAAACAAAAGAAAAGGAAGAATTGGAAGACAATTCTTCTTTGTTGGAGAGTGAAGTTGTAAGCAAACAGGATGTTGAAGTTCTGATAGAACAAGGAGGGGACAAACATGAAGATAATATTTTGGTGAATGCAGCTGAGGTGCATTCTAATTTAGATGACCTCTTGCCAGAAGAGAAATATGAGACTGCTGATGAAGAAATAAATCAAGAAGAAAAGTCGGGGGAATATGTTCTGGATTCAGAAGTGGATGAAGATGTTACTGAAAGGGAACTAGTTGAAGAATCAACAAACAATATAGATTCTGTATCAGGTTCTGCAGTGCTTGAAGAAATAACAATAGAAGAAAACCCATCAGAATCTTTAATGGAAGGCAGTTTGTTGCAAACAGCAGAGGATGCTTTGGAGACTCCTTTAAGTGATGTTGGAGATTGTTCCAGAGGATTTGAAGATGTTGAGGTCACTGCTACACATGTTGAAGTACTTGATAGCAATTGCAAAACAGATTCAAAAGACAATGAAACTGAAAATGAAATGGAACCACCTTCTTCTGAGGTTGTGCCACTGAATGGGGTGAATCTTAAAAGCAAGCAAAGAAAGCATACTTATGAGAATGTTGACTTTGATTTAATGGTGAAAAAACGACAAATTGAGGAGAAGAGGAAAAGTATGGACAGTCATGCTCGAAGGTCCCATTCTTTTAGTAAGTATGAAGCTGCGGTTTATTCAACACCACATCCGGTGCAGCGTGTATCAGATGATGAAGCCATATATAGGGTGCCGCGTCAAGTAATTTCAGTTCATCACTATCATGATGACAACGAAAATATATATAGTACTCCATGTGTGGTTGCAGCACGCTGTGTTGTTCAAGAAAATCATTATTCTGTTCCAAAACCAATTTTGGTGCAAGATGTTGGGCTGTATGCTGTCCCCAGTGTTCCCAAAGCACTTCCTGTTGCTGACTGCACGACAGAAGGGGCTAGCTCATTTGCTCAGGGGAGTGATGGCATCTATGCTGTTCCTCGGCAAGAGAATGAGACCATTATGGCTACAACACTAGGCCCTCCACCTAAACCACCAAGGACGAGCCTTGATTCTGATAAAAAGGATAAGTCTAATTCTTCTTTAACTGAGTCTCCAAAACCTGTCCCAAGGATGCGAGTTGCTGTTGGTGATGTCTCACCTATCATTCATGAATCACGAAGTTCACCAACACCGGTTCCTAGAAAAGGGAGCAAAAATGAAGTTCCAGAATGGCCTTCACCAAAAATTGAGGTACATGAATCCTCACCAAGTGCTGTTCCATGGAAGAGTAGTAAGACAGCAACATCTGTGTTTGAAAGCAAAGAGCCAGGAACACCACCAAGCCCTGTCCCAAGAAAAACATCAAAATTGGCTCAAGCCACAGAGACGTCTGATTCTCCTTTAGCAAATGATGGGTCACCTTCTCCAATTCCTCGGAGAAGGGTAAATGCTCTAGTACCTCAGGTAGCTATTTCTGCACCACCAGGTGTTACTCCACACAACCTGGAGATATTTGTAGAGGGCGACAAGGAAAATGAATCTGGCTCTAAACGTAAGATAGCCCCTCCTCGACCCCCGCCTCCTGTTAATAGGATCAGTATTGTCAGCAGTGACAGCGCTGTGCCTGCCCTGATGTCACCTGGAAATGATTTGGAGTCTGACTCAGATTCTGATGTCGAACAACATGCACCAAAGGTGAGGTTCCTGTTATTTTTTTAAGAAATTGAGTAAATTTCAAATAGAAGTCTCTAAAGTTTAGGTTTCACTATAGTTATGCAAACATAAGCACAAGCAACATGCACGGGTTTACACATTCATGTGTTGGAAACCGGCACTTCCTTGCAGTCAATAATATTCTCCTTCGCAGGTGTCTTTTAGGATGTCACGCAACACTTCCCCGAAAGGAATGGCTGCTCACATTGGAACCAAATTCCTTTCTCGGGTTGAGCCAATCACAGCTACAGTTCCATTTTCTGGAACTGTATTGAGCAACTCGACCAATAATACGTCTCATTTCATTAATGCTCTTGATGACCACATATGTGCAGGTCTGTCTTGTGTATTTTTCACAGCCACCACATTCACCATGAGTTCAAGAATAAGTAGAGAACTGAAA
This sequence comes from Montipora cactus, assembly GCA_014634245.1. NCBI lineage: Eukaryota > Metazoa > Cnidaria > Anthozoa > Scleractinia > Acroporidae > Montipora > Montipora cactus. The sequence continues at coordinate 655,638 of BLFO01001856.1, forward strand.
GAATGAAAGGATGTTAATATAATCACATTATTCGATATTTTTACTGACTTCAAAATCAAGTCTTCCTGTACATGCAATTTTATTAATTTCATGTATTCTCAACTGCCATTATGCATGAAAACAGAGCTAAAACCAAAGCAAATTAATGTCTAGTCAAAATCTGACTGCGTCTGTAAAAGACCTAGGTAAAAGCAAGGCTTTTTGTTATGGTAGAGGGACACTGAAAAACGCAGACTGCAGACTGTGCAGACCGTCTGTACAATGAAAATTCAATTAGCCTGAATTAGGCCTAAATAACATTCTGTTAAAGGGGCTAGGTCACGCTATTTTAGGTAATTTTGTTTAATTTTGTTAATTATGAGCTCTAAACGTCAAAGAGTCTTTCATTTTCAAAATCACGGCCACATAACAACTGAGAATGATTTTCCAGCTTTGTAAATGACATTTTAATATAGACTGATGTAATTTTGAAAAACGGTGGGCCGACGTTTTTCAAATTTACCCAAATTCAATCCATTTCAATCCTCTCCAGTTTTGTCCATCCGTGTCCCTTATTGGCTTCCCTGCGTTTTGTTAGAGATCTTCTATAGTTTTGAACAGTTATTTTGATATTTTAGTTAATTCTATGACCATTCGATCAGTGCTGAAATTGCCTAAAATTGCGTGACCTAGCCCCTTTAACCTAATTAGGCCTAAATAATATTCAGCTTAGCCTGTTTACGGTTAGCTCTCAATAATATTGAGGGTAACACCATATTTTACCCCTGGTCTGCGTGGTCTGCAAAGTCTGCAGTCTGCGTTTTGGCGTGATCGTATGGTAGATGAAGTTTTGCCTAGGTCAAAACACAGATTCGATCTGCGGCCAGAAACCAGGCAAATACACAAATAGTTTCCAGTACTGTATACTGTTGCAAAATTATGGGTACTATTGCCGCCGAAAATAAATACTCTTTCAAGATTTTTTTGGTGTTTCAACCTAAATACCTACATGGGACTGCCAGAAAATTGCAATGAATGATTTTCCTCACACTCAATTGGCTTACCTTTTTGTTTGTTTTAATAGACTTTCAAAACAATGGGAAAGGAATGTGTTTCTAATGTGAGCAGCTGTTTCTTTCGGGGAGCGCTGCATGACATCCTGAAAGATGGCTGCCAAGGAGGAATATTAGGAGGGATTATGTTTTGCAAATGTTCATTTCCCACCCTGGTCAGAGTTTTTCTATGTCCTTGTGTGGGCCCATTTCCATCAGTAGGGCTAACGCTCACATGGTTCATATGGGGTAGATACTTAGCACTTCACATTGCACTCTAATAAGTTAAGTCTTTTCAAATATAAGTGCTACATGGCCAACGTTTGCAAAAACGCAACCCCTCCTTGTACTTGTACAAGTCATGTTCATTGCCGTGACTTTAACGTCGTCAGTTCCCATGGCCTGCTCCTGTCTGACCTGGTACACATGGGCCAAGAGCATAAAGAAGGTGCCTATGATAGCTGCTTACTGTCCATGGTATACTGTGAAGTTTGCATTTTCTGATGATTCCCCTCCTACCCTTCGCCCCCTTTAACTTACTTATTTATTTTCCTTTCTTTTTCCACTGTGCGATTATGTTTTTTGTTTGGCTGTTCAGTTTGTGGCTGGGTTCGGTGGGTGGGTACCCTGGCCAGGTTGTCAGTAAGGCAGGCTTGTGTGGTGTAATACCTTGAGTTCCCAGCTTGGGGATTGGTGGCATCAGCCCTTAGTTATGCAAGCACCCAGCCTCTATTAATAACATTTAATTATTTTGTAAAATTACCCAGTATTTCATTTTTCTGTCAATAGGGCCAACAGGGTCCACCAAAGCCAAAAACTTACTACATTGCCCATGAAATTCTTTCTACTGAACGTTCATTTGTGGATGCCTTGAAACTTGTTTTTGAGGTAAGTTTATACATTTTTGCTGTTATGGAACTAACACTCGTGGTCTTTACACAACTCAAAGAAGTGCGTTCTTTGTACCGGTAATGAATCTGCAATCCATTGTACTTCATTTTAGGACAAAGGATTATCCGGATGATAAAACTGTAAGGCCAATTTCTTGTCACTTCAGTGATAAAAAACTCAGTGGGATGTACAATGTAAAAGAACCCACACTCCGATTACAAAGGATCGGTCTTGTCAGGCATGAAAATGATAAAAAGGGGGTTTATAGTAAGGTGTTTTATACAACGTTATTCGATTAACTTATTTAAACTTGAATTTAAAATTGTAATGAAACATGCTAATATCTCTGAGGATAAAATAAGAACTAATGACTAACACTTACTATTGATTCCACTCTTTAGGATCAGTAGCTTCCTTCCTTCCTTTTGCCGTATGATCTTGACAGCAAATGCTGACCACATGCATCAGTGAAAACCAAGATTACATTTTACTTAAAATTATATTGTTCTTTTCCTCTTTAGGAGTGCTATGGCACTATCAAGGCAGCTAATGTTGTGGCCGACTCTGTTTTGTCTGACATATTCCGGGATTTAGAGAATATCTATTTGCTTGATTCAAGATTTCTGCAGGAACTGGAAGAAAGGATGGTCACTTGGTACAAAATAATTTTTATTAGAAAATGTTATTACTATCGTTTTTAATAGCAATGCTGATAAGAATAGCATTTTTGAAAGTTTCATTGTGTTAAAATTTCTTTCAGGGAAGAGCATGAGAGAATTGGTGACATAATCAAGAAATACGGACATTTTTTAAAGGTATATTGTTTGCAAAGACCAGAAAATTATTAGACTCTTCTTGAAGGTAAAAAAATGCAAGAGTCTCATTACACATGGAAGGACCTGTTGAGGGGACTTTTCCAAGTAGTTCTCATTTTCTCAGCCATGGTGTAGTTCCTTTCTTGGAACATTTGAGATATTTATGAACGTCATTGTCATTTTCATCATCATCAACATCATTGTTGCATTGTCATTTAAATGGCATTCTCTTTCCAATAATGTTTTTGTATTGTCATCTGAACCATCGTTTCTCATTGCCAGTTGTAATAATTATTGTCATCACCCCCACCCCCACCAACAATTCATCATTGTCATCATCATCAACATCACCCTTGTCATCCCATAAACATCATTATCCTGCAACGCATTTATTGCATATTTGCATTTTATTTGTCACTGTACAACTGATGATGGATGATTTCTCATTCGAAACATGTATTGTCTTCATCAAAAAATGAACTTTAAAAACATCGTGTGCTTCATCAAAGCATAATCGTTGTCGTCTTCATGGACATTATCATGATCACTGCCATCATTAGAGCAAGTTTCAATCGAGTGTCGTAAAACCAAAACCAAAGTAATTACTTTAGCCAATCAAAAATGAAGGAAACAATCCAGTAAACCAATAAAAACTTGAAGTATTTTCACGTAGCCGACACAAAGCGCGGGAAAAGGTGCACGTGCGAGCCACGATTGGTTTCGGTTTCATTTCTGATTGGTTGAAAAAGTGGCGCGAGAACTTTGAACCAGTCACTGAGTGAAGTAATGCAAAACCAAAGCAATTTGCTAAATAATTTCGACACTCAATTGAAAACCGCTCTGGACATCACCAACACAATTATTTTGTCATTGGCATCTCCACATTATCTTTCTCACATTCTTGGACTGCCGATCGGTTGGCTCAGTTGGTTAACCATCGGGCTGCCATGAATGCGGGAGGTCGTGAGTTCAACTCTGACCAGACCAATACTCCTGGTCTTAAAGTAACTGACGAGAAAGTGCTGCCATTGTAATGATATCTGCAAATGCTTAGACTTTCATGTCTTTTCGGATAAGGACTATAAACCGTAGGCCCCGTCTCACAACCTTCTGGTTTAATAGTTCCAGTTAAAGATCCCACACACACACTATTCGGAAAGAGGAGGTGTGGAATTCCCAGTGTTGTGGTCTGGTATGAATTCTGAGGGAGTGAGGGCCACATGTATGTTTATTATTGTTGCAACGACATGACCTGCTACCCTCATTAAATCGAGTGTTTACTTACTTACAGTACTTACTATCATATTTTTATTTATTCCTTTCTTGAAACAGATGTATACCCAGTATGTTAATGGCTATGATAAAGCAATGGATGTGTTTCAAGTCACAGTGAAAGAGAATGCTGAGTTTGCCAATTTAGTTACCCAATTCCAGGTGATTTGTGATTAGCCGATGTAATGATTGATCATAAGTTAGATTTATTATATATATTTCTAAGGCAAGCCTAAAAGCGGAGCTCCTCAAATTTATTTACATATGTTTTTTGTTTTCAGATATTTTTATAACTAGTCTACTCACCATTCGACCATTCCGGCCTTCTCATTGCTGTAAATTAGTCCAGTTTCCCGTGCCCTTTCGTGCAGTCTTTTCGCCGTTTTTCGGGACCATTCAGCCGGTTTTCTCCTGTTCGTGCTTGCTATTTCTTCCGCTGCTTCTCAGGATAACCTTGTCTCTTTATTCGGGCTGCTTCTTGCTCTCTCTCTCTCGTTGTTTGTCACTGATATTTCACCTGTTTTCTCATGGTCACAGTCCCTCTCTTTCACGTTCAGCATCGCTTACTCGTTGCCTGCTTTCTGCTTTTTTCCTCTTTCTGTATGTCTTTCTCTTCTTTCCTCGTTGTACGACATATTTTAAAAAATAGTTAGATTGGTTTTTGGTTGTTTTCAAAACTTTTGCTTGTTTTACTACTGGCCATGCAACTTCCCGCCAAAAAAGCGGAGTCCAACCCGTGCAACTTCCCGCCAAAGAACGCGTGGTCCATCAGAGCGACATTTCGCGTCTTGGCTCACATGAAAAGTTGAACGTACGGACGGACGGTCGTACCGTACGATTTCGTACGATGACGTCATAACCAAACCCGTAAATTTTCCGATGATACCATGGGCGCGATCCATTTGGGCAAAAATTCGAGATTTTCGGTGTAGAATCCAATTGAACAGTCTTTTCCGGAACGTTCATTTTGAAAATTTTGGTCAGCCTTTCAAGATTTTCCATTTTTTTCCGAAATGTCGGAATTACCGGGAATTTTCTGTTCCGTTTGACGGCTGGAAATTTCGGAATTTTTGTCCAAATGGATCGCTTCCCGTATTTTCTTAACCATGCTGCTTCGCCAATAAAGCAATATGGGAGAAGTTGTTGTCTTGCCGTGATATGGATGCCCAATTCTATCACGTGAATGAAGCCTAATGCCAGATTTCACCCTTGATTTTTATTTTATATTTTCTGGGCCGAGTTGTTCAAAGTCTGATAAGTGTTAATCCTGCGTCAAGTCAAATCCTATTAGTTATCTTGGTAGTTTGCCTCTGTGAGCAGTAATTGTGCTTTGAAAAGTGTTGCGAAGGTTGCAGTACACAGAGGTAACGATAAAGCCCCGGCTAATCGATCAAACATTAATCCTTTCGTCATGTTGAACGAGCATGTTTGACGGTTTAGCCGCCCTTCTCAACATTGCTTCACGAGCAAATGTTTGACCATTTATTCACCTCTTCAAACATAGCAAGTTCTAGCCGGAAAAAGCAAGCAAAGAGAAACTGTGTCTGTGGACGTTGATGCACGCTGCACACAGAAATCGTTACGTGGGCTCACGTTCGATGTCTGTTTGCTCGTTTAGCCACCCCATGTTGTGTGGAACAAAAGCGGTACTGCGTGCTTATAGCCAATCAAAATCCAGCTGTTGACACCAATGTATAATAATTATTTTACTTTATACATAAGTGAAAACCAATTTTCATAAGAAAAACTTCGCACTCAGACTCGCTTTGAAGAGGAGGCAGACATGAAGTCGGAAATGGCTTATTTCTTGGGTCGTGTCGTACGTCATTGAAAGTGCTTCAGGATTGGCCAAAAGAACAATAGAACGAACAAAGATAAAAATGGGTTTAACACAGAAAGCAATAGAAGTACGACACTATACATCCAAGGGAATATAGTGTTCAACAAGAGGCACGACCCTACCCGGGTAAATACATGTGTACAGGGCATTCTAGATCTGTGATTAATAATTTTTGTAGGCAAGTAAACGATGCCATGGCCTGGTTCTCTCATCTTATATGCTGAAACCTGTTCAGAGGATACCGAGCTACAGACTGCTTCTTATAGGTTAGTAACAACTTCATTTGAGGTTTCAAGATTTTAATTTAAGATGAGGAAATGATGATAGTGATAATTAAAGGGAGGGTTTCACGTCTTTGCGCATGAGCAAACTATCACGTCAGCCTATTTAATTTCATTGTTATTGAAACAATCAAAAGCACTGATGAAGGAAACGGAAGCTAGCAGACAACTCGCTCGTTGTGACAACTCGTGCATAGAATAAAACGTTAGGCACGTACAACAAATTCGTTGGTCAAAACTGGATTTGATATTTTCTGTATAAACCCACAGAATCTTACACCAAATTTGGTCCTCAGTCATTCTGTGTATTTCCTTTAATGCTCTCTGTAATTAACGAACGTCACCTACTGCTACAACAAGTTGCAAAAATAGTGGAGACACTTCACCTTCTTGGGGCGTTATTAATTTCCCTATTATCTCTCACACTGCAGGCCCCCTCCCCCCCTTATCAGTGTTGCTAGCGAGACAAAAAAATGTTGGGAACTTAAGCAGTCAACATTGAAAGGGGGAGAGGGGAGAGGAAGTGGGAAAGGTTTAAATTCTAGATACGCCGAGTATTGGAAGTTAGAAAAGGTGTTTTTTTAATGAAAGTGTCTCAACAATTTTGCAACTTGTTGTAGCACCAAAGCTTGGACATGCGCAAAACTGTGGAACTGTTCCCTTAAAGTGCACCTAACCCCAAAATATAATTGTAGCTTCAATAAATCTCCATACTGTGTGAAGTTAATTGGTGAAAGAATTTTTCGATTTGGGTGAATTCTCGATTTTCTACGTCTAGTAGAAGTTGACAAACATTTGGTTCAAGTCCGCGACCTGGGGCGAGTCGAGCTGTGACGTAGAAAGGAGAACCGCGTGAGAGTGCTTCCCGGTGTTGTTTACTATTTTCACAGCATTCATCTGTTAGCTTTTGGAATTCTTCTCTTTTTAACAGCACTGAATGAAAAACACACACTCCAAAGTCGTCCGTCCTAAGCCATCTCTTGGAATTGTCAAGGTTTTGTTCATCGCCCAGATCAGCTGAACGAACAAAATCTTCACGCTTTAAATGTTCGGAACATGGCACTGAAGATTGCGATGGTTGCCATTTCGCTCACTTCAGTCGAACAAAATCGACCCATTTCTTCCTTCTTTTCTTGGCTTCTGTACGATCGTCGTTGTAGAATGGCAACTTATGAAGAGAAATACCTTCTTTTAAATTTCTCACGTTGTTGCAACCAGCGCTAGCAGCAATACATCTCTGGCATTTTCTGGACTACAACAGTGGACCATATGCGAACTATGTGAACTTTGTCAACACACTCGTTCTCCTTTCTACGTCATAGCAACTACTAGCCCCAATCCTCCCGTTACTCGGACTTGAACCAAGATGGCTGCCATTTAGGTGCGATTTTTCAAACTTTGAGGGGCCATAAAAGATACTAGATTTGAGCAAATCTAATAATTTTTTCACAAATGTACTATAAAAAATATGGTGAATCATTTACTCCAATTAAAATTTGGGGGGTTAGGTGCACTTTAAATATTTGGGACAATCTCGACCCCAGAGCTCTTCTCTTGACTGAGGGAGAGAAGAGCTCTGGGAAACCCTGAAACAAAAGTATCTTCTCATTGGTTTTCGTGAAGAACAGTCAAAAGCGTCTCTAATTGGTGCATTCATGTTCGCACGAGGAGTGAGCAGGCGCCGCAAGGTTCAAATAGCCAATTTTTGGCTATAAGAAACCTATGGTGCATGTTCTCGGACACAGAGTTTCCCAGAGCCTTGGGTCGATCCGATGCTCTGGTGACGAGAATGATATTGGGAGGGTACAGATGTATCTTTTGGAACAATCCAGAAAACAAGTGTGCTTGCAACGGCTAGCATTCTGAGGCCGGGAAGGCCCAATCGTAGAAGGAAATGAAACCATGGGAATGGACCTATTGAGACAGTTTTTACAGGTGATGACCGTAGACCCCTGGATGAAGTCCAGTCTTAACTAATTACCTCAATTTAGAACAGGGTAGAGATGAGATGATGGTGACGATGATGATGACTTTCGCATTATCAGTGACAGTGCAACTGTGTCAGGAAACAATTTTTCTATAATGAGGTCGTTTTCATGTTTTTGGCAAATGCAAGGACATGGATGGCCACAGAGTGGATGACATTAAACACTTAATGACTGGTCCTGAGGGAAACAGTTCATTTTGTTTCCCGAGAATGAGGGAAACATTGAGATTATATAGCACAAAAAGAAAAAGGTGCAACGGCTACAGCAACGGCGGTCGTCGGTCAACATTCGCGGGTAACAGTGCACTGCTACCCACTGACGTCACAGATTTTGCACTGTTGCTCGCTCAAAGACTTTTGGCGGGAAACAGTTTTATTGTTAGATGTCATGTGACCTCGAAGTAACCAATGAGAGCGCGTGCTGCTGGGGGGAAAAATTCAGCTATATAACAAAACTTCGTGTAAAAAATTTGAGATTTTCATGACGTTTAATTCCTTCGTAGACTATCTCAAGCATCTGCCTAAGGATTCTGAAGAGTTTGCAGACACTGAGAGTAAGTTATTATTTTATTTTATTTTTTACTTTTTAAAGAGAATCTTGAGTGAACTCCAGCCTTGCCTGCAAAACTGATTATTTGTTCCAGAAACACTGGAAACAGCTTTTCTGAGTTTTCTATTTTAAAATTTTTCTGGGGCAGGGGGGAGGGGAGGCATTCCCTCAGACCCCCCCCTAGGTAGCTAACGCCTTCGGCACTCGCAAGGCTTAAAAAAATGTCACCTCTGGTGCTTTCAGAAATATGTCCGCTACTTTACAAAAGTTTCCAAACCCCTGCTTCAAGTGCTACTTAGTGATTAGTTTAAGAATTTCGCGCCACTTTTACCTTTCACGAGGAACAAAAAACCAAAAACGATTTACAAGCGTTCGTTTCCCGCTCTTTGAGCAAGTAAGAAAATTGCTTTGAATTCTGATTGGCCCATTGCTCTGTTCGCGCCTTAAAAATCTCCCACCAATTCTTCATTTCCTCCACGAGAAGCAATAGATATCAAGCAACCTCTGAAAAGGGGGAGAAAAGTTGAACAATGAAATTTTGATCCGTTCCTGATGCTTTTAACGCTTGCCGTTTCACGTAAAACGCTTTGCCAAATCTCTCTATTGTTTCGCTATAAGGGCCAGGACACTCGTTTTGATCGATTCATGGAGTCTATTTTAGTGTATCGTTATCTTTAGAGATGATGCGATCTACTTCGTTTATGTATCGATGTTCGTATTGCGAATCTTACCGCTGTCATACCTCTTTTAAAGTTCGATGTTTGTACCGTGCATTGAGAAGTGCGATATGATATTCAAATATCGATAGTCATATCGTTCATCCGGACGGTGGGATATTGACAAGTGCGATATCTTGTTCAAATATCGATATTTATATCGTGCATCCGTATGGTGAGACGTTTTGTTCAAATATCGATATACGTGTCAAATGGTTGCATTTACTGTGTAACTGATGTGTTGCGTCGGTAATTCATTTGTGTTTTCCTTATTTTTTCTATTCTGCAGCTACCTTAAAGATCGTGTCAGAGGTTGCGATGCACATCAACGAGTCCATGAAGAAACTGGTAAGCACCATTTGCAATCAAATAGGCGAAACAACTTGGAATATCGAAGTTCAGTTCTAATTTGATGACGTTCAGCAAAGCTTCAACTCCGTCGTTGCTCCATGCGACGTTTTAGCACCGACGGCGACAAATGCAACAAAAACGTCACTTAAAAACATAACTTTGCTTTGTTGTTAGTATTTCGCTATTATACTATCACCTCTAGGTTGTACAATAGGGGCGAAGTATCCAATAACAGTATTAGTTCAGATCATGATGGATTTGAAGTAAACATTGAAAATGAACATTGTTATAATTATGCTCACGTTGTCGTCAAAACCTAAAGTTTGACGATTTCACGTTGTTGTTTTGTGGAGTGTGGCAAAGAAATGCACGGAAATTCGTGCTGCACGTGCAGCACTGTACCTCGTTAAAGTGACGGCGGTGTGAACGAAAAGGCCCTTTAAAAGTGATTAAACTTGCTCTTCGAGATTATTCCACTCGTTAAAGCCTCATTTACACTAGCAAGTTTTCCTTGACAAGTTTTCCTTGGCAGTGTAAATGGAAAAATATGACAAGTTTTCAAAACTAGCATGCTAGTTTTTTTTGACAAGGACACTTGTCAAGGAAAAACTTGTCAAGGACGATACTTGCTAGTGTAAATTACATGTCAAGTGCACTTGTCAAGGAAAACTTTTCATATTTTCCATTTACACTACCAAGGAAAATTTGTCAAGGAAAACTTGCAAGTGTGTACAGTCGGCAAGTTTTCCTTGACAAGTGGGGTTGTCAAGGAAACCTCTGTAACTGGGTTAATACGAACGGTTTGGCACAATGGATTCACAACTGTATACTCACGCTGTCGTCAAAACGTGATCTTTGATTATTTCACGCTGTGGTTTTTCAGAGAACGGCAAAGGAATGAAGTAAAAATGCGTGTCGCAGGTGTAGAACGGTTATTTTGCCCTTATGAAGAAAAAATACCTATGTACCTTGTCTTGTCGATGATAACTCGATGATTCTCGGAAAATCCGAGTCAGTGCTCCTTGCAGGAACCAAAATACGTATTTCTAATTACTTTTTCGGCTGCTGTGTTATTGTGCTATAGAAGACTCGCGGAAGCTTGGTCCTTGAACTAACTCAGTTATTGTTTTGTGGTGCTGCCATATCCCGGTTGTCGTTGCACAGAAATTCTATTTATCTTCCACATGTTGGTACAACATAACCTTCAATTGCCTGTTTTCGATCCAACACTGGATCGCCTGAACTTTAGGTGGTGAAAATCACCCCACGCCATTCTCCTACGTCCACCAAACCTAATGCAGCATGGTATAGAAAATGACATATCTTTCACATATCCCTTAAGGACAGTAGCTACTGCTGTTATTGCGCATACGTTCTGCGCATCTCGAGATACTCGGGTTTCCTATGGGAGGTGCTTACTTATACAGGGCTATTTTTGTGCGGTTTAAAATTATGCAGAGAAAGTGGAACTTAGAAAGTGCCCTTCTTATGCAAAAAAAAATTGGGGGCAACCGTGCATTTTTCGGAGCTTCAATTTGGAAAAAAAACGGCATACATTGGTTTTTATTTTACAGCTTTTTACAAATATTGTTGATTAATTATCTGAAAAATGCGTGGTTACCCTCAATTTTCTTTTTGGATTTCAATAACACTTGTTAAGATTTGGTTTTCCCGCAAATTCCTAAATCACGCAAAATACCTATGAATTAATAGGCACCGTCCTCCAATGAACTTCTTGCTGCAAAGTGAGATTGTGAAACTGAACGATTTACAGTAATTTTTTTTTCGTTGAACAGGACAGTTTTGAACAGTTGCTGAAATTGCAAAACATGCTTGTCGGAAATCCAGAGATCGTGAAAGCAGGAAGGGTTAGTAATGTTCACTTGATGTTTTATTTTTAATAATCTTTAATTATTGCTACAATCCACTTGTGCGAGACAAAGTGATCGTCTTCAAGAGACCTTCACTCCAACGGCAAAAAAGAAAGCGTTTGTATCCACAATAAATGACTTTTAGAATCGCCTATTTTTGTTTTAAAATTTGTGGGCGCCGCCATCTTGAATATTTGTGACGTGTTAACGTTATTCCTCAGTCCCAGGCTTAAGTTAATTCTGTGAAAGAGTCGAGGTCCCCTTTAGACGTGGCGCGTACGCTATCTCGTGAAAGGAATCGTGTTCACAAAACAAGAGAGGCTTTTCAGCAGTTTGATGATAATCTAGTTTGGAGAGTTACTAACGTAGCTTAAAAAGTTACAATTCAGAGCCGCATGTGTGGACGATAGGAAGCATGCATCGAGAGTTCAAGTAGAGTGAATTTTAACTAATATACTAACACTGCCCTTTTCATTTGAATATTAAATCTCTTTCTTTTTTGAATAGGATTATCTGAAAGAGGGAATGTTGATGAAGTTATGCCGCAAAGACATGCAAGAGAGAATGTTCTTTTTGGTTTGTAAATTTGATTTTGCAAACAAGCTTTTGATTAATTGTTAGTAAGAGAAGATTCCTCTCTTAACTTGCGTGAAATGTTTCTGGCAATTAAATTGTCTTCTGTCATCATTTGCCATCATGCTGTCACCGCCGCGCGGTGACTCAGTTGGTTGAGCACCAGACTGCCATGCGGGAGGTCGTGAGTTCGACTCCGGCCTCACCAACACTCACGGTCTTTAACTTGAGATTTACCAATTAGGTGGGTAAAGAGATGTAATGGAATAAGAATAACGGGAATTTTTTTGGTTGGAATAAATCTCAAGTTTTTTTCGCAGACTATGTCCCGAATCGTGCTTGATTGCAATTGTGTCCGAAAGCTCCTGCGGTAGTCTATGGTCAAATGCTTTACAAACAGTTAGGTTTTATTAAGGCAAGCTTATAACGATAACTAAGTGGGCGCAAACAGGCACATTCGAGCACATAGGATGATCTCATGTCTTTTGGTAAATTATATCATTTTAGTTGGGGAATATTTAATTACGTGACGCATTTAATTGGACCAAACGACGATTGTTGTTTTAAGTTGCTCTTAGTGAAATTGTCGAAACGCAGCATTCTCGTAAATTTATAAAAGGGATTGGCAAAACCTAGTGAACAAACAAAAAAAGAAGATGTATTTCTCAAAAGTATTTTGCGTAATGATGCCGATGTCTTTCCAGACACTAACTAGTTTGTATGGGCTTCCCTTGAGCAACAGGGAGATGGAAACTAATTTAATAAAATTTTAAGACGACCTGTTTTTTTAAATATAATTTTAGCTGACTGATGTTTTGTTATACACCACACCCATTGGTGGAAATCAGTACAAGCTCAACAAAATGCTTCCTTTGTTGGGGATGCAGGTATGTCACTCATGCGCGGTAATTGCTTTAAAACCGCGCTGTTGAAAAGAAGAAGTCAGAACCCTGCCTTTATAGACCCTATGCAAAAATGGCTGCTTTTAAATTATTCTTTTCATATTCAAAATAGCCCAACTAACGTCGTTTTTGAGACAAAAATTCTAAAGAATTTGTTATCCTGAACGAGGTTAGTTGGGCTATTTTGAATATGAACAAAAGAATAATTTAAAGGCAGCCATTTTTGCATAGGGTCTATGTCGCCATCGTGGTGCCATGCGGGAGGTCGCGAGTTCGACTCCGGCCAGACACTCAGGGACTGAGTGAGGAGAAAGTGCTGCCTTTGTAATGACATCTGCAAATGGTTAGACTCTCTATTCTTCTCGGATAAGGACGATAAACCGTAGGCCCCGTCTCACAACCCTTCGATGTTCATAACTCTGTGAGACGTGAAAGAACCAGCACATTATTCGCAAAGGGTAAGGCATGGAGTTTCCGGTGTTGTGGTCTGTCTTCTGTGGTGTATCATGGTTGGGGGGGGGGGGGGGGGGGGGG
>BLFO01001856.1:669264-674264 GCA_014634245.1 Montipora cactus
AATGCTCGGAGATATTAGCTACACCAAGCTACTCAAAATCCAAGGGTAAATAAAGATGTGATGATGATGATTTCGGATGTATACCACTTACTAACCGAGGTTCGAGGTCCCTACTTTAAGTAACGGACCGAGTGTTTTTTTCCGTTGATTTATTCACGCTTCGCCCATAAATCAACGGGGAAAAAAAGATGATCCGTAACTTACTGTACGAATCGAGAAAACGAGGTTAGTGAGTCATTTTATTAAAAACTGGCGTACGGTTATTTCCAGCATTTTCATTGGCTCGCCGGACACAGGCTATCATTTCATGTACTTGCTTTACCTAATATGGTCAAGGAACGCGTCAGCAATAAAGCGAGCTGAAAACATTTTTGCAGCTCTGAGAAAGAATGGACGACAAAAGCCGATGTGGACCGGAATTGAGCGAGGCAGAAATCGATGCTTTAGTCGACAGTTCAAGAGTTGTTGATCCTGGACGTTTTAGTCAAACAATTATTCTACTCGGGCTTTGCTGGATATAAAATGATTATGACCAACGAGGCGCGTTATCTATCACTTCGTATCCCGCGCGCCCTCGTAGAATAATTGTTAAATATCTCTGAGGTAATGAAGCGCGGGAAAGGAAACTAGTTGAAGTCAAGCGGAACGTTCAACTGCCAGAAATGATTACCACGCGCAAAAATCTGAAAAACGAGTAAATCTTCATAATTAGTTATTTTGCAATTGTTGCTCGCAAGATTCAAACAGTTCCACAAGTTTATTTCACATGAGCAACTTGAAAAACGTGCTAGAAAATGTTGCATCAAAATTCCAAATTTAACGCGCCGTACTGTGGAATACTGCCGGCTAAATTTGCTTAACGTAGCGCGCGAAAATACTATCAGAAGAATGTAAATAAATATAGTACACATTTAGAGAAGAAGGTAAATCTCTTTTCCACACCTTGTTTGTTAGGTGACTGTTCCAGATTCACCAGACTTTGTCAATGAATTTAGCATCATCAGCACTACGAGATCATTCACCCTCACTGCCAGGTAGGTTCATCGTGACATTCGAGGAGTCGCTTAGTGTGTGACGCATTGGCGCGCGGCGTCACGCCGGGACTGTCGGAGAGCTCGTCCGCTCTTTGAGAAAAAATATGGAGATGTTTTGTGTTTCGTATCAAAGGTTAAAGCAGCCATTAAAAGTTGACGTAAAAACCTCAATTTGTTAATTACGGCGCCATTTTCGAGAAATGAGTCGAGGTTTAAAAGCAGCTTTAGACGGGCAGGTACTGCGGGATGTGGACTAGTCTTCGCGTGACTCGTGAGCGGGTAAGAACTTCGCGTGCGTGGGAGGACGCGCGCGCGAGAGTTTCATAAATTAAAGCATTTAGATTGGAGTACGAGTGGGAAATTTTGGCCCTGACTGCGTTAAAAATTGACTGCGTTCTTTTTCAGACGTTTTCTTGTTCTTAACTTAATGCTCACTCTTCTTCAAACGTCTCTTATTTTAATAAAAAATTCCGCGTTTTGTTTTAAATTTGGACTATGAAGACTTTAAAACACAGCCGCGATTCAAAAAGGTGTCACAGGATTGACAGCGAATTTAAAACAAATCATCTTGGTTGTGCTCTCCCTTTTCCATGGCGGTACAGTTCATAAATTGATATTCCAGTGCTAGTCTAACTGACCGGCGAAGCTTTCTGTTTCGTACAGTTTAAGGTGAATAACCTTGTTTGTTTCTGTTGGTTTTAGCACACCAGAAGAAAGAGATGAATGGGTCGAGGTATGTGTTATGACTCTGACAGTAGGGAATTTAAAATCTACGACGGCGACGGTCGACGAAAACGTCACCTTAAAATATAACTTGGCTCTATCGTAAGTCTTTCGCGATTATTCAGTCTAGTTCGCGTCGTACAATGTGGGCAAAGTATCCTAAAAATAAATCGGTACGAGCGGTTTCAAAGTTTACGTTGTCGTCAAAACTTCAAATTTGGTGATTTCACGTCGTCGTTATGCAGAGGACCGCTAACATACTTGGTAAAAACCGTGCTGCACGTGCAGCACGATTATTTATGCTCTTTTAACCAATGATATTATTGCTTAGTGGCGATGTCGTAGTCGTAGCCGTCGTCGTTTCTTAAATTCCCTAGTTGCTAACATTGCTACAGTTGTGACTGAAATAGACGTGTGGGGAGCTCATGACTTGACGCTTGCAACTGGCACATTTCAACTAAAATGTCACTCCAAAATATCACTTAGCGCTATCGCAAATAGTGCGTGATTATTCCGTCTTGTTCACGCATAAACAATACGGGCGACTATCGTGCAATTGGATGGGTACGAACGGTTTAAAAGTAAAGAAAGAAAATGAATAGTTCATTGTTATATGCTCACGTTGTCGTCAAACCTAAAATTTGGTGATTTCACGTTGTAGTTTTGTCGAGTACGGCAAAAAAATGCACGGAAATTCGTGCTGCACGTGCAACACGATTATTTGTATTTTTAAAACGGCGCCACTCACCAAGTACTGTCGCCTCAGCCAATCAATATCCAGTGTTTTCTATTACGTCACAGGCGCATGGATACTTGCTCGTACCTAGCGCTTGGTAACCTATCTGCCAAAATCATGTTGGGCAATCCATCACTGATATATGCATTCTCAAACACCTATTTACGACCGACCTTTCGGTTAAAATACGGTCGTGACAATACAGTGTTTTCGTTCTGAGCATGCGCACCTATGAAAATTTGACCTTCAAATGTTACTCGGGGATACTCGGAAAAAGTGCGAGTGCTCCCACCTGGAGTCGAACCTCTTCCTATAAGTAGTTCGGTGAAGACTCGTTGGACCTTGTTCATCGGTGCTTTTGCTGCTAGAAGCACTCGAACTTTTTTGGAGTTGCGATCGGTAAAATACACCTCTTTATGCGCGATAAACATTCGACATCTTATTCAATCATTGCGAGGAGGCCGGATCAACTTTCTCATTAGCCAAAATGATCGATGGTTCAAACCCCGCATTCTCTTGTCAAACATTTCCTGTTTAATTTGACGAAAGTTAATGCATATGAAAGCCGTATATATTTAAACTGTGGACAGATGAAATAAGATAAGATGCTGATCATCCCAGTTATTAACGTTACTCGAGCAGACAGCTTGATAGCTCAACTGGCATATCTCAGAGGTCAGGGTTCAAATCCCGTTCAAGGCTGAATTTTTCAGGCTTCCCTTTTGTTACTGCTGAAGTAACGTAGGGCTTGAAATATCCAGTCGTAATTTTGTGACAGGTTATGCGAATTTAGCCGCAAAATCGTCTCGCTGCATTGTGTTGTCAGCGGTTTAGCAAAACAAAGTATGAGCTCACAATACTTGTGTGTAAAGAAACCGCTGAAAATGGCGAATGATATCGAAGGAATGGAGTTGTGCACGTAACATCTCAGCTAAATTACGCTACTTTTACGCTGTCTTCAGATTGAAAGAAAATTCACAGCTTTATTCCTTTTACCAAGAGTAGCAGCCAAGTGGCAACTGCTAACCCTTTTGTTTCGAAAGAGCGAAAGTGAAAAGAAGTCGCAAATTTGCGACTTCTCCAGATAATTTAGTCGCAAGGGCAAAAAAAATTCAGTCGCAAATGCGACTGTATTTGTCGCAATTTCTAGCCCAGCAACGTTACTAACTGCTAAGATCAGCATCTCAAATCAATTCATCTCTCCGCAGTTCAAATATATGTATGGCTTTCATAGATATTAACTTTCGGTAATTAATTTGTTTGATGAAATCAAATGTTATTTCTTTTTTTGACTTGACTTAAGCTAGTTATGCACTTGTCAGGTGCTAAAACCGTGCCACAAGTGAGCCATCTTTTCTGTTTTTAGGCTCTCAATAAAGCGATAGATGTAGTGACAAAAAGAAAGATCACGTTTGCGACCAAAGCAAGACATGATTCGGCAGGAGTGGTAAGGAAGTTTTGTCCATGTTTACTACTCCAGCTTTGAAAGAGAGAACTGGTCCTCGCCCGTATCTGGACAATTTAAGCCACAGTTGTCGCTTAAGCTACGGTAATTCGAGCAACAAAAACGTCCAACTTGTCTCGCAACATCGCTGCAACAAAATATCCAAAATGCTGCCCGTTTTACCACTCCAAGGCGACTTGTTTCGCAACAAAATCACTTTTCCAGCGCTCTTGATTTGTCAAGAGTGGTTATCACGTCATACGTGGCTGCAGTACGTTTCCTCTGTCAAGTGGCGACCGCCATCTTTGTTTTCATAGATCAATTAAGCTTACGTGACCTCGTAGCTGACCAATCAGAGGCCTGAATTCACGCAACTTGCAACACAGGTTTTTTCTTGCGAGACAGGTTGTGTGTGGGATGTAAAACGCAACATCGTTTTTCGACTAGTTTCGCAGCAATGTGACAATTGGGCAATTGGGCAATTGGGCGTTTTTGTTGCTCGTATTACCGTAGCTTTACAGATACCTGATAAATTCAGCTGCGTCGCCACCGCGGCGTCGCAGAGGTCATAGGTTTGAATCCACCTGAATATTTCAGGTGGCTCTAAGAGACAATTGCTTAAAGTGGTATTATGATCAAAAAATCATTACCTTTTTTTCTTCTGATTTTGAAAGCGTGTTCGCTTAACACCTAACTGGCAAAATTTTGAGCTTTGAGTTTTATCCAAAGGCTGTTTATTTTGAGTGTAAGTTTTGGATTTCATGGTCCGCCATTACTCACGTTCAAAACTGGCCGATTGGACCTCAGAGGGTTGGATCTAGAGAAAATGACGTCATTTACTCACTAGCTTAAAATTTCAGCGTGTAAACGCAATTTTTTATATATGCAAAACACGGGTTGAAAAGTCTGAAAGCCCGAAACTCCCGTGCTGCATATTAATTAGGCCGCGTACACACGCATTGCATTCTTAAACTACTGAGTGTTTGACGTCATTTTCTCCACGACCCAGCTCTCCAAAGATTTTAAAGTTAGTAATTGCGGACCAATAAATAAGAAAATTCCA
>BLFO01001856.1:681764-687724 GCA_014634245.1 Montipora cactus
TTTTGAAACTTTCCGACTCGCTAGGCTTAACTTTGAAAAATTTGTAATAACTACAAGAAATCGCAATATCACGTTAATATTGGTGTCGAAATTACTTTTTTTAGTTTAGTTGCGGTGATACCGAGGTTAGAATGTTTCCAGAAAAAGTGAGGGTTAGTTTTGGAGGAAAGCAAGACATTACCTTGCCTGCGAAGTCTCCTTTTCCGTCAATTATTTACGAGGGAACTTAAAGAGACTGGGTTCTGGTCCGTGCTTTGATAACTTCCCTCGGCCTCTGTGGTCTTGGACAAAGCAAAATCAATCTCTTTCCCAGAGCATCCGGTTCCCTGGTCCTGTGAAATGGGCGCGGGAGGCACTGGAATAATACAAAACTGTGGTTTCTTTGAATAACTGCGCGTGCGTGAAGGATGCGTGGAAAGTCAAACTTTTAGAAGTATGGCTTCCTCCTCTAAAGAAGAGCATTGGACGTTGGGGAAATCTGAACTTCTCCCTCACAGAAGCTCAGTATGAGGCTTAAAAGAATATAGTGTTCAATTCGAAGGATACTGGTTTCGGGAAGTCGTTAATTTACCAAGTGTTGCCACACGTATTTGACTACTTTCTCAAAACGGAAATGAAACCGTTTTTCAACAGCCAATCAAATATGGCATTTTTTGGGTTTGACTAGAGTCTCTTTTTCCCGACCGCTGGTCAAGGGAAGGATGACTCAGGGAACGAGATTGGAGCAAACTTGTCTTTGAGACGGCGATTCGTTACAGTCAAACTAAGTGAAGCATACCCTTCAAGATTGCATTAATGAACTGTTTATTTGTAACTTGAACCCGCTAGTCGTTTGAAGAATGCAACAATAAATTGATTATTCAATATTGAACTCGCTCGTTTGATCCAAGAATACTGCTAACAGGTTCCGTTTACGAAAAATCAATTGACTATTACATTCTAGAAAAGACGAGTAAGTTTCAAACCTACTAGTTGCAACAGTGAATTGATTTTTCGAAAACGGAACCCATTAGTTGATTCTTGGATCGAGCGAGGAAGTTCAATATTTGAATAACTAATTCATTATTGCATTCTTGAAACCACTAGCAGGTTCAAGTTTCAAATAATCAGTTCATTAATGCAATCTTGAGGGGTACGCTTCACTTAGTGTGACTGTAACAGCGCATGCTGAATAGAATCATCTGCCGACTGATACTGAGCCCGAGATGACACCGTTCAAATTGCAAAGCGGTGGAACACGAAGCCTGTCAAGTGGTCTCTTGGTCGCTAAGCAACAATGTTCAGCGCCCGGCAGAAAACGTTGTAAGCCGTGGCAGAGCCTTATTCCGCCCAGGAAAGGAAAAAAATTATTGAAGGCAAATTGCTCTGTGGGCCAGTAACTTCGATTTTTCCCTTGTCCTAACGCCGTAAATAAGAAATATTACGTTAGGATTTCTTTTAGCCATTCTGTTTTTGCACGTCTTGTAGTCTGGGCCGGTTCTAAAATAGTTTCCGACGCGGAATAATCGTTTCACGTCCTGCTAGATTACTGAGGTAAATTCTCTCGGTCATTAGGTGATGTAAAAATTCTCTCTCTTGCTCAAGGGTAGAATATTCTTGCCTTGGGCAATCCGACCTGGGATTTCTCATACCCCGTCGCAAAATATCTGTAGAAAAGGAGGCTTTGGTACAAGGTTACCCGTCTTAGTTGGTACGTAACCTCTTGCAATTTCTTTTGCCAGAGCTCATTTGTGGTTCTTTTTTTTCGTAACCACACAATCTAAATATCGCTCTTGTAAAGGCGCGGAATCATATTAATGTACATAACAGAAGTAAAGCTTCAATACGAAATATAGTAACGCAGATACATTTTTTTCGTATTCACCAATGAGATGTGCTGTCAATGGTTTTTGGTCTGTGACCAGCTGCCAGGACTCGAGAGGAAACAATATACCGAGATAACGGTGACGTTTTGCAGGCTGTTTTTTATTTCATGGGTACTAGACAAATGAAATCATTTGCACGGAAGATCCTGATGAAATCAATGCATAATAAGAAGTCCTTTTATGGGTAACCTGTGACAACCCAGCAACTGATGGGAGACTGGGGACGAATTTAAAATATCTACTGGGTTAGATTACGCTGACAAGTGAAGCCTCGGCATCATTTAACCATAAGAAAGTCGATAGCTGTTATTCTTTGAGGCGTTCTTATTACTGCATTATTTTGATTCGCATTTGCAACGTATGAAAGGGTGCTCTTTCCGTTGCAGGCACGGAAGGCTCTGAAACATTTCTGGTTCAAATTAAAGTGCTACTATGATCAAAAATCACTTCCTTTTTTGTTCAGATTTTGAAAGTGTGTTTGTCTTACACCTGACTGGCAAAAATTTAAGCTGTTTACTTGGAGTGTAAGTTTTGAATTTCACTGTCCATCATTACTCACGTTAACAACTGACCTATCGGACCTGAGGGTTGGATCTACGGAAAAGTGATGTCATTTACTCACTAGCTTAAAAATTCAGCTTATTATAAATGCAAGTGCCCGAAATTCCCTTGCTGCATATTAATTCGGTCGAACTGAGGAGTCTTCGATGTCTTTTTCTCCTTGACCCAGCTCTCTCAAGATTTTAAAGTTAGTAATGGCGGACCGTTAAAAAGGAAAATTTGCGTAAAAATAAACAAGGTTTAAAACTTGGGTCACGTAGTGTTTAATTAACATAGTTTTGAAATCCAAAGAACAAGAAGAATTGGTTTTTTGGTCATAGTAGCACTTAAAGTCCTAGCATTTTCCTCTGTTAGAGCACAGCGAGGTGAACGCAAACAACAATCCGAGTTTTACAGTTAATTGCTTAGTGACCTGGCCAAGGGGTGGCAGCAAAGCTGGATGAAATTGTCTTTGTGATGCAAACATCACAGTTTTGTGCGTAGGTTATGTGTATGACGTCACTCCCGCCATGTTGGTGTCCCGTACTAATCTCTCGGGAATTAGACTATTCCTACCAGTGCCTTAGTTTTGGTTTAATTAAGAACGCGACCTCTTCCAGTTTGCTTGAATCGACATAGTTAAAAAGTAAGGTATGATTACCAGTCTCGCTTTCATCCAAAGGCCAGGACACTAGGCAATTAAAAAATCCTTAAGTGAGTACGTTTATAGAATTTATTGTTAGAACGAGGTTTATATGTATTTTCTGGGGCAGTCGAAGAATGAGATATAATATGAAAGCGATGTTTGAATGTATTGCAAAATATACAGAAATAAAATCATTTTATATAATACTATGGCCCTTGTTCGATGTAATCAGTATTTACATTCACTTTCTTGCAACGTCTAGAAGTTCATAAAAAAAAGTAAATAAATAGATAAATTCAAATTATCAATCCTCTACTGACTTTGCGTGGAAGAAGGGATTGGTTAGCGCCAACCCTTTGGCGGTTTGCCAGCTCGTATCCAACTAAAGCGAAACCATATAATTGTGAAATAATCGGAGTCTAGTATCAAAATTGATAGAGGAGCGTGGGCTATTAACCCTAGTCTTCGCTTACGTTTTTCACAGCTATCGTTTGTCCATGTTGAATCATTCGGTGAATGATGGATACTTTCTCTGGGCGAGGCTTCATATGTCCTGGGGAGGGAGGGACATTAAAATTAGACTTACTTCTAAACCACTCCCCAGCGACCCCTTCCTCTGATTGAGACTCGGAAACTGTCCGGGGTGGAGACGGGCGTTTTGTCTCCGTGGTTTGTTCGGGAAAGTTATTTTTAGTGTCATCCGAAGAATCGTTCGTTTTACACAGAACTGACTCTTCGTCGAAGAAATTGTCCCCGCTGTATTCTTTCAAAGCACCTTCACACGACTCAGACTTCCCACCTTCAATACGGTTCTTGTAAAGATCCTCAGTTCTCGCTTCCGTTTTGCAGTTCCGCTTTAGCGATCTTTCTCCAATCTGAACACCACTTTCAACTTCTCCTTTTCGCGTTCTATAAACGCCATGACAATACGAGGTCGATGCTTCTGTCCGTTGCTGCAAAGCATTGGCCGTTATTTCATCCAAAACTGGGTTCAAAGTCTTGCCTCTTCGTCGTTTTGGAACCGGTGCAATACATTGCTCTTCTTCGATCCCCAGTTCTTTACATTGTGCCAAGACTGCAAAGAAAGAGTCCAGACAAAACAATGGAGCCTGATAAATCAATTCCATGCCTTTTTTTGGGAAAAAAAAAAAAAAACAGCAACCTCTGCCATTTCCTTGAAGAAATCCGAGTGGTAGAATACAATACAATACAATACATACTTTATAATTGACCGCTCCCCATAGGGGCTTTTCAGGGCCAATGAAACACAATTGACGGAACAGAACAACAACTGTTAAGAATCCCAACTGGCCGGAGGCAAACCAGTTGGCTATTTACCAGTGCAGCAGGGAAGTTGAACCAGAGACTACCAAGGAACAAATTCAACTACAAGTGGTCAAAGCGGGTCTTGAACCCGGGATCCCCGGAACTCAACTCCTAAGCTACAAGGGTAAAGTACAGGAAATTTGCTTTACCTCCAAGTTAGCACAAAAAACTCCACCATTTAACTGTTTCTTCAAGTAAAGTAAACAAAGAATACTTGGAGTTCTTTGATTACACTCACGTGATAAGAAGGTCATGTTGGTGCCACTGAAAACAATAGAAAAATGGAGATACGACACAGCTCTTTACAACCTCTAATTTCATTGGATCCCTTTAGGGTGCAATTCTATTGTTTTTAGGATTAGTGTCCATTGTTTCTTTTGTATCGTTCTTTGTGTCCATTGTTTTCTGAACCAATCCCGAGAGCCGTTGAAATAGCCTCGTACTGACCCGAAAAATGTAGCTCGCGTTTTGCACAATAATGGCGTCAAAGTCCAACCAGGCGTTTTCGCTATTGTCCTTTCCACCAACATGGCCGTCCCTGACGTCACGTGCAATCAGAGAATGAATGAGTTGCCGGTCCCCAGGCCCCTTCGTTTTCCTCTACATTTGCAAAGACTTCTGGGATCGCCAGGGGGCAAACAAACCAGTCGATTCCGCTAGAAATATACATGTAAATCGTTCGAGTTTAAGAAGTAGTCATGGGTGTGCAGTGTATGGATGCGACAATGACCGTCGACATTCACAGCGACAGATCAAACTAGTAATGTCTTAATTGAGATTTTACTCTCCGTGATCCAACAAATCTTAAGACTTGAATTCCAGCTTGAGAGAGAAAACTGCAAAGAACAAACTTCAAAGTCACCTAGAGCACTTAAGTTTGCTCTCATCATTTTGCCGTTGGCTACCGTTGTGATACTTGAGAAACTCGAACTCGAACTCGGATAGCCGGATTTTTGGAATTTTTAATGCAAACTAGCATACAGAGGTAGAATTCTAATCGCGAACGTAACGTTTAGCCAAAAGGAGTTTTGTTTGCTGTCATCAGAAGGGGCTCTTCCGCTCCAGTAGTTGGCACATTTTATTAACTTTTTAAATGGAAGATTCATCCATTTGGAAATCGGTGCTCAAACCACTTTCAGCAATTTGAAGCGAATGTATTATTATGAGAATGAACTCTGTAACGCTGTTACACGTAACGACGATTTTATAGTACCAAATGAAACACTAACAATTCTTTAACAAGATGCACTCATCGATGTGACGTGATCAGTTACCATGGCAACAAAAGAGCCATCTGAAAACTCCCTATATTTTGAATTTAAACGGTTATACCTCAAAAACGAACTCGGTGATCCTTATTTTTTTATTGCTGGAAAGTAATTAGCAATCTAAAATGAAACTCTCTATAAAAATAGGAAAAGATTCTCTGGAGCAGATTCAGAACCACCTTAAAATTTTCCAGGTTGTGAAGGTGGCTCCGTATATGCTCAATTTAAATTTTACAGAGTTTTATCTTAGCCTGTTAATCACTCTCCAGCAATTAAAATTAGGGGTCACCGAGTTCGTTGTGTCTAAAGTGTTTA
>BLFO01001856.1:687738-692738 GCA_014634245.1 Montipora cactus
GGGACATAATTATCCCATTGACACGTCAAATGCCCCAGGACGCCCCCAGTTGACAAGTAAATAGGCCATTTCCGAGTTCATGTGCGCCTCCCCTTCAAACCGAGTCTAAGTGCAAAGTTTTCGTGATGGCAATTAGATCTATTTTACATATGAATGAAAACTAATTTTCAAAAGAAAAACTTTGCACTTAGATTCGCTTTGAAGAGGAGGCTGACATGAACTCGGAAATGGCCAATTCGTCTGGCGTTAGACAGAGTAAAATCTGTTAAGTCTCACTCCGAGAGGTCAATGGTTAAGAATCTCTGGCAAACTTAAACACAAGTACCTTTCTCGTCTGGAGCCGGCCGAGTCACCGACCGGAGAGAATCGATTGTGGAAATCTGTGGTTTCTGCTCCTCAGTACAATGACTTGACTCTTTCGCGTTGAAGAGACATTCGTCAGATTCATCTTGGTTGCAAGAGTTGCATTCTTGAAGACGAGTAAGTCCCTTCAACCTGTTGATTATATGTACGCCCTTTAAAGCACTTTTCAAATGACTGTCAAAAGTGATTACGCGATTGCAATTGGTTTAAAAACCTCGCGCCAGTTTATCAGCGACTTGCACGTGCGATTTTTCCCGCGCTTTGAGCAAGTTACACGGAATTGCTACGAATTTGCATTGGTGCATTACGTTGTTTGCACCTGCTGTGATTGGTCGAAGTAATTACTTTGGTATTTGTTTTACGACACCCAATTGAAAACCGTTCTAAAGCATAAGACAATTACACATACAAAAAGGGGAGAAGCATAATCATAAACAACTTAATACTTTGACCTTTTGGTCGTTACAGCAAAATCTCAAACCTCAGCCTAGCTGTATTGACCTCGCTGTCGCTCGGTCAACACGGCAAAGCCTCAGTTTGAGATTTTGCTGTAACGATCTCACTCTCGGTTATTAAGTAGTTATTCTTACCAAAGATTCCGGCGAGCGAAAATTATAGGGACACACCCACTGGGCAAAAAGAAGGATTTGGAGTGCGCAATTTTCTTTTTCCCCGCGCTCAAAACCCAAACTTCATAATTACCCTATCAAGCTACCCTCGAAAGGGTAAACCTCTGGTACCTCCTTTTCACAGAATTGATAGTTATTGTTGTTGATTATTGGAAAAAAAGTATTATTAATATTAATGTAATTAATATTTATACTAACATTGTCACCAATATTATAATAGTATCATTATCAACAGCTTCTTCAAACATTGTTTCAGACCTTTCAAACGCATCTTCCAGTGTGTCCAGTCCGGCTGGTGGTACGTTGGGATAAGCATGGTAAGGCTTAAGGTAACCAACAAGATCTTGAACCTGCACAACAAAAACATAGCCTTCTGCATGGCAAAACTATAGTAATCATAAAAAATTAATTAACAGTTATTCCAAGTGCTCGCGTCTATAGGAAAATAGATGAAGGGGGTAGTTTCTAAGGAAACTGTGTTCCTGCGTCGGTAGGGAAGTAGTATACAAAAATTTGGTTTTATCAACGGAGTTGATAATGTAATTTGGCCACTGTACAGAGATTCTAAAAGCTGACGTTCCGAGCGTTAGCCCTTCGTCAGAGCGAATCGAGGAATTATGGGTTATGTGTAGTTTTTATAGTAGAGTATAGGAGCTACGCTATTGGTGGTAACATGGCAACGTGAAAAATAGAGACTAAAAGATCTAAGACGCGGTTGTCAACGAGAATGCCATAAAACAAGGAACGTCGACCAAAACGTCACTCAAAAATATAGCTTAGCGTTATCGTAAGTTTGGCGACGATTCCATGTTATCCAGGTTTTAAAATACGGGCGAACTATCTTTTAAATGGATTGCTACGAAAGGTTTTAAAGTAAAGATAGAAAATGAATGGTGCATTATTTTCTGCTCGCATTGTCGTCAAAACCTTAAATTTGGTGATTGCACGTTGTTCTTTCGTGGAGTACGGCAAAGCGTCAGGCCCGTTTTCACGATGAAATAAGCGCTCTTGCGTGGCGTTTATGCTTGCGATTGTGGTTGTGTCGCTAGTGAAAACCTGGCCCTTCTTGCCGTTTCTTGATGGCCATCTTGGATAATCAGTTGTGCTTGAATGAATTTGGACAAAAGCAAAGCGTGAATCAGAGCTAACTCTGCGTGAATCGACCACTTTTATAGTGCGTCTCAAGTTCCTGTTTAAGAAATTCTTAAGGCCGGTGCCTACTAATTCAAAGATATTTTTGCCCAGATTTATGATTATGCAGGAAAGGTAGACCTTCCCAATTGTTATTGAAATCCAAAAAGAAAATTGGGGGTAACCACGCACTTTTCAAAGATAATTCATGAACAATATTTGTATAAAGCTCTAAAACACAAAGCAATGTATGGCGTTCTTTCTCAAATTGAAGCTCAATTATCTCTAAAGAATGCATGGTTACCGCCAATTTTCTTTTTGGATACCAACAGTATTTACTAAGATCTACTTTCTCTGCATAGTTTTAAGCGGCGCAAAAATATCCCTGCATTAGTAAGCATCACCGATAGGAAATCCGAGTATCTGGAGATGCGCAGAACGTATGCGCAATAAACACAGTAGGCACCGTCCTTAAGCCAATAGGGACCTTTAGATTCTAAGACGAGGACGAGAACGAGTACGACTTTTGACTACCCGTTTTTAGCGAAAATCCTTGGGAAATTTACAACCCGTACGATTAATCGTACTCTTTGTTAGCACTATAGGTTGCTCAATTATTCTTGTTGCTGGTAAATGAGCCTTTTTGCTAATCAAAAAAAAAAAGCCAAAACTGCTACCCTGTTGTTGACTTGTTTTGACACGACGACATTTTTGCAAAACCTCGTACTAAAATGACGATGGTATCAAGTTTTTCCCGCCAAAATGACGCTGGTTTGCGCGCGCTCGCTGTTGTGCTATGAAAAAATGTCGTACTCGTAGTCGTTCTCGTCCTAGAATCTAAAGTTCTCTAGTGTCGCGGTGCGAGCTATCTCATACCTCCTCCATTGACGCGTGCATCGAATGTACGACCCGCCACATTCTTTTCCCTTTGTCATATCTGCAAGTGAAGATACAAAAATAAATAAAGTGACCGGAGACCGCTCGGGAGGAAATTGGAGAGTCTGCCAAAGTCATTGTTTCAGTTGTGTCTAACAGCAATGTCTAACGAATTTTGACATCAAATCTCTTGTGATATTCAAATTTGCCAACCACATAACAAAAGGGTCTCAACAGACAACGCCAAAAATGATAATACTAGGGACTTAAGCGATGACGACTACTGTACGAGAACGTTTTCTTAAAATATTATAGGGAGCTTAAGCAACGACAACGCTGACCGTTGTCGGCAGCGAGAACGTCACAAATTTGCATATTTAGTGGGCAAAAACAATAGCTTTGCACGCCCTGCACGTGCGTTTTTCAATTTTGTCCATTTCTTTGCCGTCGTCAGCAAAACGACAACGTGAAATAGCCAAATTTGAGGTTTTTCGAAGAACGTCAGCACTAATGAATAAATTATCATTTTATTCCCTAAATTAAACGCCATTTCGACCAGTATGACTTTTGAGGAACCACCACACCCTCGGACTACAGGTGTTGCACGTAGCAATTAGAAAAAAAGGGTTTCGCACGTGCACAACTCTTGAATACGAAGCTCAACCAGTTAATTTACACTTTACTACATTATGATTACTTGGGGCTTAAGTTTCTACTCGCGATGCAAGCAACGTACGCAACGTTTGCTACGGCAAAAGACATAAACGGATCAAAGCCATGTTATTATGCTTCTGCTAACGTCGCAAGTGAAAAACAGCCCTTAAGCCTACTTTGAAAGAATCACTAAATATAATTACCTTTTATAGTCGGCAGGCATTGCTTCAGTGCCTCGTGCGACCCACATTGTGGCCGGCTTAATCCGTAGCACTTTCATCTTACGCGAAGGATGGATTGACTCTCCACAGGGAAGGTCAGATTCTGAATGTCGGTTGGACTTGAAGAGAAAGACCGTTTGTGACAGGATTAAGAGCCTTCCTTGTCATAGAAATTATACTTAACAAACACATAGCGGACACATTCTGTCGTAGGTGCGCGCACCGAGTTGAGGCTTGATTCTCGAAGCCCTTATCTTTCGAACGATAATCGAAAATGCACATAAGATCGAGGATGATTTCTCTCTTTCGTCTACAGCACGCACTTCAAACGTGAAAATTTTACACATTACATCATAAGCTCAATAATGCACGCATTTTGATTACTTCTCACCTATGATCTATTGAAGGCCAGATCGACGCACAACAGACGTCATTGTCAAAAAACTTTTATTTCTTTAACATAAAATACAACTAGATTCCATATTGCCGTGCGTCTGTCCAGTAATAAGGAGTTTAAGAAAGGACGACGGCTACGGCAACGACAACGCAAAAAAGCAGTAATATTATTGGTTAAAAGAATCAAAATGCTCGTACTGCACGTGCGGCACGCATTTTTAAACATTTCTCTTCCGTACTCGTCAAAACTACTACGTGAAATGACCAAATTTAAGGTTTTGACGACAACGTGGACAAACTACCGTGAATCTTTCAGTCTCACTCTTTACTTCAAATCCGTCTGTACCAATCCAGTTTTAGGACACTTCACTCACATTGAATAATATAAACAAGATGGAATAATCATGAAATACTTAAAACAGCTCAAAGTTATATTTTGGAGTGACGTTTTTGTCTCCGTAGCTGTCGTGGTTTCTTAAAAGGGAATAGGGAGCTTAAGATCTACGACGGCGACGGTCGACGAAAACGTCACCTCAAAATAAAACTTGGCTCTATCGTAAGTCTTTCGCGATTATTCAGTCTAGTTCACGTCCTACAATGTGGGCAAAGTATCCTAAAAATAAATCGGTACGAGGGGTTTCAGAGTTAAAATAGAGAATGAAGGATTCTCTGTTGCATGCTTACGTTGTCGTCAAAACTTCAAATTTGGTGATTTCACGTCGTCGTTAAG
>BLFO01001856.1:697738-700621 GCA_014634245.1 Montipora cactus
GAAAAATATGCACAAAAAACATGACTTTACCCTTTATTGAGTTGTAGAGATATCAGAAAAAAAAATTATTAAATCGATCGTAGAAATTTCGCTCAGGTCAAACGGAAGGGTAGACCAATTTCGATATATTAAAATTCAGTCCAAAACAAAAGGCATCATCTCGAGGGTCTGCGGAATAAACTCATACAAATTCTTATATTTATTCCCCAGAGCCCGAGGCGATGTCTTTCGTTCAGGACTGAATTTTAATATATCAAAACTCGTCTATTGTGGTCGTTTCGCCCGAAATGATAACCCATTGGCCCGAAATCATAGTCCATTCGCCCGAACTGAAGAGGTGTTCGCCCGGACTATTCTTTAAGATGATATAGTCAAGAAAGCAATTGGTATACACTTCCATTCACACAAACACAAAATGAAGCCGATTATGTATCACGTATCGTAATTGAAATATTTTAAATTCAGGGAAAAATTACGTAATACGCTGGTCTGTAAACGAAAATGGATAAACTCTTTGTTTGCTTCTGCTTTTTTATTACGTATCGGGCGAACGAGTTCTCACTGAGTTCGGGCGAACTGGCTTTAGGCCGCGAAACACGGTGCAAATTGCGTTTCGGCTTCCATCAATAAAGCTTGCAAAGCTAAGCCGAAGAAAGCTGATAGTTGAGCCGAAACCATCCCAAATGTACTGCGTAAGCCTGGTTCATCGAATACTACGGTTGGTAGCACAATGGCTGACGATTGTCAAACTGATACGAAAGGGATTGAAGGCTACGGATCCCCAAATTCCGAGGAATCAGCCAACAAATGGAAGATGCGTTAATTAATACTTGTAGAGCGTGACCTTTCTTGAATGCTTACTCTTAAAAGACGGAACAATCAGCGTTTTCTGTCTGTTCTACTTTTCAAACTGAGTACGATAGCCGCAAGGCGGTTCGGCGTTTGGCGAAATTCCGTAGCATTATGAAAATCTCTGCAAGTAACTGGCTTCACTTAATGGGTGTGCGGAAAACAAAGACCTGGAAAACGAAGATCAAAGACCGAAGACCAAATACCCGGAAAACGCTCTTCGTTTTCCGGGTCTTTGTTCTTCGCTCTTCGTTTGCCGGGTCGACCCGAAGTCTTTGTTCTTCGCTCTTCGTTTGCCGGGTCGACCCGAAGTCTTTGTTCTTCGATCTTAGTTCGCCGGGTCGACCCGAAGTCTTTGGTCTTCGCTCTTCGTTTTCCAGGTCTTAGTTTTCTGCAGACCCTTACTTGATATCATAGAATCTTTAACACTGTAACCATGACACAAAAACGCTTTCAAGTAAATGAGCTCTTTACATCGACGAAAAACTCACTTCGCTGCAAGGGCAGCTGTAGTGTCTGCTATGATTACTACATGTGAAATTACTCTTTTGGAAAAATAAAGATGAATATAAATACATGTAAATATATTTGATATATATACAGTGTATTAACATCATTTAATTAATAAACAGTTATATTAATGTAAATTTATACTAATTAATATAATATAAACAAAATCGTCGCTCTTTGGAGGTTGGGTGCCTGAAACATCCTGGAGCTTCCACTATTGGCAGCCAGCTCCAAGATGGAGACTGCACCGATAGCTGGCAAAACCTGACAACCCAGCCATGAGCCCCCACGCCCAGCCGGAGGACCTCTGAGCCTAGATGGCTCGGAGAGAGGGGCTCATGGCCCCTAAGC
The DNA here is from genome assembly GCA_014634245.1 of Montipora cactus. Lineage (NCBI taxonomy): Eukaryota > Metazoa > Cnidaria > Anthozoa > Scleractinia > Acroporidae > Montipora > Montipora cactus. The sequence goes on from BLFO01001856.1 coordinate 699,449, forward strand.
AAGAGCCCCGAAACACCCACATCCAACGGCACCCAACAACCAAAGAACTACTCATGACCACGCTAACAGCCTAGACCACTGCGATGTGCTAACCGCAAACTGCCAGAACAACCCAGAAACTACAACCAACCCGAGGGATCCATGCACATGTGGACAACAGCAGACAGCGGAAGGCACAGGTTAACCAATGCTAGCTGAAAGGCATGCACAGGTGCAGCTACATGAACGAACACAGTGAAATGCAAGGGAATGCAGACCCCTGACGGACGCCTCATAAAACACTGCTGACACGAAGGAACACTAATATAGGTGTATGGCATGTGTGCATCACAATTCGTACAACGCTACAACGCACATGAGGGATCCCCATGCAGGTGGATCCCAAAAGACTGCCGACGGCACAGGTAACCAACATAAGCTCAAGGCATGCACTGGCGCAGGTGCACAACAGAACACAGCAAAATGCATGCGAAGGCAGACCTACTCTGATGCACAGGTGCCATTGCCTCACAAGACACTGCTAGCAAGGAAGGAAAGTAGACATGCATATGAACTGGTGCGTGTACATAACAAGTCTGCAGACCCTTCGGGAAACAAACAAGCTACATGAAAAGAGGGATCCACACCCATGTGGACAATGAAAGACTGCCAACTGCACAGGCCTATCAATGCAGGCTATAAGCATGCACTGGCTCAGCGGCACGAACGAACACGGCAGAATGCAAGGGAACCCAGACCCCTGATGAATGCACCAGCGTGCGTGTTGCACAAAACACTGCTGACATGAAGGAATGCTGACATCAGTGGATTCACTGGTGCATGTGCATAACAATTCCACAGACTCTACGGGAAACACAAATGTACAACAAACACGAGGGATCCACGTGCAGGTGGACAACAGAAGACCCCAGACTGCACAGGTCTACCAAAGTGAGCTAAAAGCATGCACTGGCACTGGTGCACAAACAAACATAGAAGAAAATACAACACCCCGGACTGATGCACTGGCTCAAGGGCCTAGCGAAACCCTGCTAGCCGGAAGGAAAGGAGACATAAAACATATGGTCTGGCGTGTGTGCAGAAAGTTCCGTGGACCCTCCAGGGAACACAAACACCACAACATACATGAGGGATCCACGTACAGGTGGACAACAGAAGACCCCCCCCCCCCCC
>BLFO01001856.1:707128-712128 GCA_014634245.1 Montipora cactus
CCCCCCCCCCCCCCCCCCACTTCCCTTGGGAATACCCCTAGGCATTTGACAACTCTGTGCTTTGTCTTTGTAAGAATATCACCTGTCAGTGAGTGGGATGAGGATATATATTATAGTTCAGTGTTTATCTTTGCATGAGATGGAAGAGTTTAAGCAAAGTTAATTATTATATAAACACCGATGAAATACCAAGTGAGCTTTCATGCAAAAACATGATGTCTTCACACGTGAAAAGATCACTGTTGCTATGGTTACATATTATAATCATGCCTTTCGATGCCTTTCATGAAATATTTCATTAGTGTTTATATAATAAATAAAATCTTACATGGCCGCTTGGAGATAAGAAATTTATCTTCTTGTGTTGAAAAATCAATCGAGTGTCAATTCCAGGAGTCAATGGTTCTTATCAATAGTTTTTTAGTGGGTGTCTACAGCTCTAGGTTGCCTCCTGATATGAACAACCCCCCATATTGCGTTAGACGGAGTAAAATCTATTAAGTCGCAATCCCAAGGGTGAATGGGTTATTAAGCTTGCCAGCAAAGCCCAACTGATGGCTGTGGTATAGTAGTTATTAGTTTATCGTTTTTATTTTATTTTAAACTTGACGTTTTAGTTTCTTATTTTGTTACATTGTTTATGGGTTCTGAAAAGCCTGATTATGTAGAATGATGTTCGTATGTGTAACCTACATAACCCACATTGCACAGGTCACATTGAAACCTACAAACAGTGTGCAGTGTGTTGTTCAATGTGACCTATGCAATGTGGGTTATGTAGGTTACACACGTGGATATTTTACATACATATACCGGTAATTATGTAGGAAATGCTTTTTATGAGAGCCTTAAAGCCAAAATAATCTTAACGTGCAATCGGACTGCATTCATGCAAAAGTGATTTGATTCATAATCAGCGCACCCTAGTAGGTTAATTCTTCAAAAATTGCTTTAAATGCTGTAATTTGTATGATCTGTTTACAGTTTTCCTTGATAATGGAACAATTACCATATTATTATTATTATTATTGATTTATTTATGGTTTTATTTTATAGGCATAGAATAGATCCAGTTGGAATGCTTATAGAAGGAAGGATAATCCCAGAAAAATCTATTCCCCAAGCTGTAAGTATTGGTAGCGGCTAAAATTCTTAATGTGCAATCACATTAATGAAAACTACTAAGTTACAGCTTCATTTACAGCAGCCTATACTGTGGTTGATTTCCAGTTCAAACTGGACTGCAGCCAGGTGATGACATGTACATGTACATGTAAGATCTAACAATAATTTTTTAATACTGCATATACTGAAGGCATCCAAATTCATTTCCGGTAATTGTTTAACAAACACAGTGTGAATGAAGCAATTTATTGTTTTCCCTGATAGTTTTAGACTTAAGGGTGTAAAACACAGGTCACATTCTGCAGGTCAAGACAAGATGTCCCTGATCCACTGATGAACAAGTGAGCCAAAAGTTGCCCTTAATTAATAAAACCATTTTCACCATCAGAGCTTCAGATCGACCCAAGGCTCTTGGAAACTCTATGTAGGACAATGTGCACCAAAAATTGACTATTTGAACCTTATGGCACCTGCTCACTCCTCGTGATAACATGAATGCACCAAGTAGAGACGCTTATGATTTTTCTTCACAAAAACCACTGAGAAGACACTTAAGTTTGTTTCAGGGTTGTCCAGAGCTCTTCTCTCCCTCAATTGAGAGAAGAGCTCTGGGGTTGAGATTCAGTTAATTAAACCTGAAACAGCAATTTTGTAGAGTGATAAGGAGTAGGAGACACTAATGGTGTGGTTTTTTTATCTGTCGTACAGTGACTTGACACTGACCTGTGTTTTAGACCCACTGAATGTGATGGAATGGAACCACACATTCAACTCCCAACTTTGTAACAACACCTCCCTTCACAAATACCCAGGGGTTTCAATAAAAAAGTTGGTAACTCATTTGAGTAGAGGAACCGAAGTACACTGTATCAAGGGGAGCATAACAGCCCCTTTTTCTAGAGTCTGGGGGAGGCATGTGACTATTCTGGCAGGGGTTTCATTAAGGGCTGGGCACTGGGTAAACTGACCAGCTGTGGACATGACTTTGCCCAGTTGCTTTCAACGTCTCAGTGGAACTGGGTTTTATTAATACAAAGATTGATTTACAAAATACGCTGTATTGTCCTTTTCTTGATCTGTGTTCTGTTGTAAAAATGTTGCAATTTCATACACTGTGTTCAATTCAGAGTAACACAATCATGAAGAGAATCGCGCTCCATAAAAGACCACCTGAAATGTCCCAGTGTTGCATGTTTTGCTGTGGCATCAGAAAAGATCGCAGTCGATCACCAATAAGTATTATTGTTTTCTTTGCAATCCGAATTTCCTCCACCTGAGGAAAGGCCACAATGTTCACGAGTGCACTATTTTGTTTCATGTTAATGAGTTAATTTTCTTCAATGTTGATATTGATATCAAATCATTAAATTGTCTAAAGAAGGTGTGATTTTTTGTGGTTGAAGAACATCGCTTTGGGCTTCAGAATTCAGGAAAACACATCTCTGCAACTTAAGAATTTCAAAATTCCTGGGGGAGCACGCCCCATACTTTTGCCCAGGTGTTAACCCTAACCCTAACCCTAACCCCAACCCCTTCTGGTAGTTAACCTGAAATTAGAACATAGATCTTCATGTAGATCTAAAAACCACTAGGGGATTTTTCAATTTGTCTTCCAAATAAAGTTAGACTGATTTTCCATGAACTCACACGGTTTTTAGAACAATATTGTTAACTAGAACTACATGTAATATCCAATTAATAGCATGTTTGTTTGCGTTAACGCCAAGGTGCTGGAACTTTTGCAGCCAAACAAGCACTCTTTTGATTGTGGCCGGAAAACTCAAACTCAAACAAAAATTTCAATGAATAAGCTAGAAATCCAGAAAATAATAATCTTTTGACTTTGAAATGATAATCCAATTAATAGCATGCTTGTTTGCATTAACACTAAAGTGCTGGAACTTTTGCAGCAAAACCCGCACTCTTTTGATCATGGCCTAAAAACTAAAACTCAAACAAAAAATTTCAATGAATAGGCTTGAAATCCAGAAAATATAATCTTTTGACTTTAATTAATTTAAAATGATATATCATTCAGTTCTGTTTAACTTAATAAAATTGTGGTGCAAAGATAATTTTTTGCGTGGATGCCTATTCTTCATATAGCTACACGTACATATACATACAGCGGTACCACCTTAAAAGTTGCTCCTTAATTGCTGTGGTCTTGAATATTAAATGTATTAGTCAAGTTATTATTTAGTTAATTGTTTTCATTTAATTAACAGACAACAAGATCACTTCACTGTCCGGTGTGTTTTCAACGCTGCACAAAATCCAGCATGAGTAGTGCACCCTGTGGACACACTTTCTGTAACGACTGTTGGATGTCATACTGTGTCAATCAACTAAAGATTGGTTTAGCATCTGGTTGGTGCCTTTTGGTAGTCATGATATATTTTTAATAGAATTTAATCAATTAAGGGTTGCGAATGGTAATTCCAAAATCTTGGCACTCGCAAACTTTTCATCCGATCTAAAAATCTCAACAGCCTTTCAGTCTCAAAGTATCATTCATACAATCTATTTATATAATTATCATTTATTTTGGTGTGAAGTCTTGCATGTTTGGGTCTTGGTCTTGGATTTGCAAACAAGGGTCTCGGCAAGTCTCATATTAATTTTTACCATTCGCCACTCCTTTTTATGTAAAAGCTACTTTGTGATGGGAAGGGCATTTTGCAGAACACGGAACGTTTGGTTAGCTTTCAATATTACGGATGTGCATGACTGCAGTAATTATAAGCCAAGGTGCAAATTTCTAAAATGGTTAGCTGCTACACATGTAGCTATTATATTGGTGCATAAATTATACAGTATGTACAGCTATTGCCTTTAAATACCCATTTTATAGCATTCAGCATTTGATATTCAGTGTTCAGCGTTCTGCAAAATACCCCTCCCATTTTGTGATTAACTGCAAGGACGATGGTCATGATGATGATGATGATACATGTCAGCATTGATGGCAACACCAGCAACCCGTAGATGATCAAGTTGACGCATCATGAAGTTTTTTATTTAATGATTGTGTGATGATGACTCATTACGCATTCCGGTTCAGCAATTAAATCTTGGAGGTTGTAACTGCAGGTTAATTAGGGTTGCAGGTCATTGTTCAACCATGGCTGAAAACAACCCAAACCTTTACTAATGCTAGCATTAGGCCAGTACACTCTGCTTTAGATAATGTTTAAGCCTAAGGTGAGCATTTTTGTAAAGGTTTGGGTTGTAATAATTATCATAATCATTATGGCGAAACAACACCCTGCAATCGTAACCTGCAACCTGCCACCTGCATTTTAAACCCTCCGATTAAATCTCTTGTGAGAAAAGTTCCTGCAAGGATCAATAAGGTTTTTTTGTTTCATTTTTGCAGGTATCGAGTGTATGAATTGCAGTCTATTAATAGGAGAAGAAATGGCTCTCAAAGTACTAAAAAATGAGGCAGCGAGAGAAAAATATAGGCAATTTCTTTTTAATGACGAAGTTAAGGTAACTGATTGGTTAATGTATAAATTACATGTATATCCCCTTCATTAAGATGTCATGTACACTGTGTGTGCAGTAGAGGAGCGTGCATAGTGTAGTGGATATCGCTGGCGGACTGCATTTCAGCGCTCCAAGTTCAAATACCAGCTGGTGCACTCCAAGGTTCACTCAGCTTTCCATCCATTCGTAGTGGGTAAAATGAGTACCAGTGTTACTGGGGACAAGTTGTTCATCTGACAGGATTAAAGTAGCACTCACCCCTGCCATGAGTTACGGTAGAAGCGGTCATTTACGGTTGTAGCTACAATGTAAAGAAAAAGTATCCTTTGGGTTGCCTTTGCTTTTGATCAGCCTCTTATATTATCTTGTCTTGTATGTATGGA
>BLFO01001856.1:717128-719021 GCA_014634245.1 Montipora cactus
TGCTTTACGACTACCATAACTAAAACAACTTAAACATTATCTAAAGCACAGTGTTTACATGTACGCCCAATGCTAGTATTAGTAAAGGTTTTGGGTTGTTTCAGCTATGGTGAAACAATGACCTGCAACCTGCCCTGAGCTTCGCTCTTGCCGTTAATGAGAAACAGCATACAGAAGCCATGATCGTTGGAGTCAACTTTTTGTTTTATGGCGTTTAAAGCTGGTTTTCAGATGCAACGCAAGCATCAGCACAAGCAGCAAACCTGTTGATCATTTAGTTATAGTACCTTTTGTTAAGCGAAAGGCTTTTGTAAACACGTTAATGCACCTATATGTAACTACAGTGATTGTGCTTTTGCCAGCGTCACTACAGAAAACCAGCCTTAAGCTAGCTCCCTATGTCTGTCTATATAAGTTTTTACGTTTTGCAGGAACTCTCAAAAGCAAGCACAACTTAGTTTGTGAACCTGTAACTGTCAAGATTCTTAGCACTTGTTTAATAATTTCTGTCTAGATTTTTGCTGGATGTGTTGTGGAGACTGGAAGAGCCATGGCTCTGAGTATTACGAGTGCAGTCGATATAAATCGAATCCCAACATTGTAAACGAGTCAGCTGGGATACAGGCAAGAGAAGCACTAAAGAAATATCTCTTCTATTTTGAAAGGGTAATGTCATAATAATATTATTAAAAGTTAATGCGTTAATGCAGGTCATTCTCAAAGCACTAAAGCCTCTCTTTTAGAACAAGCTAGGCGAAGCAGAATAAGTATTGAGACATCTTCTGTCCATAATTATCAACACCGTTCCTGCTCTAAAGAATTTCAAACACACTGCTGCTGGTGCTGCATCGATCATTGAGAGAAAGAAAGACAAGAATTTGGTTTTATAAAACAACTCGATGTAGATTGAATTGTGCCCATAAAAAGATTAAATGGCTGCTTGACATTTCAAGCATCAGCACTTTGTATGTATGTCACTTACTGATACACTCTAAATTTGAGAAGAAAGGTGGTTTCCCATTTTAAATTTACATTTCTTTTTTCGTTTTTCTTTAGTGGCAAAACCATGCCGACAGCCTGAAGAGAGAAGAAGAGACAAAGCGAAAAATCAACCAGAAGATCCAGGAAAAAGTTAACAATAATATTGGCACATGGATTGACTGGCAGTATTTACTAGACGCAGCACAGTTATTAGCAAAGGCAAGTCAACATCGTGTTTATTGCCTCATTTTGCTTTGATAGTGTTCATGTGTCTCCTAGAGCTGTCGAAGAAATTTTCTGCCCCACAGATAAATAAGTTTAAGGACGGTGCCTACTAATTCAAAGGTATTTTTGCCCCGATTTATGATTATGCAGGAAAGATAGATCTTAACAAGTGTTTTTGAAATCCAAAAAGAAAATTGGGGGTAACCACGTTTTTTTCAAAAATAATTTATGAATAATATTTGTAAAAAGCTCTAAAATACAAAGCAATGTATGGCGTTCTTTCTCAAATTGAAGATTAATTATCTCTAAAGAATGCATGGTTACCCCCAATTTTCTCTTTAGATACGAAGATCTACTTTCTCTGCATAGTTTTAAACTGCGCAATTTTAAATTTCCCTGTATCGGTAAGCATCACCAATAGGAAAGCCGAGTATCTGAATATGCGCAGAACGTATGCGCAATAACAATAGTAGGCACCGTCCTTAAGGCAAACAATTGTTGTCCATCTACAAGGGCATTTGGATATTTGGGATTTAACGATGTATGTCAGTTACGTGAACTAACACATTACTTCAAACTGTAACCTGTGTGAGTCTTTCCCGGTTATTCCGTTCACGTTTAACAACATGGCCTACACGTATCCACAAACGAATTTGGTAGCAGCTGTTTTACAGCAAAAGAGGAGAA
>BLFO01001862.1:12500-15000 GCA_014634245.1 Montipora cactus
TTGACAAAACTGGAGTGTATTTACATGACATTGGCTGTAAGGGGTCCAATGATGGCCAGTTTAATTGTCTTGTTGGACTCGTTATTGACAAGTACAACCGACTCATTGTGTGTGATGCAGATAACCATAGGCTGCAACTCTTCACCCTGAGCGGCATGTTTTTGAGTAAAATTGATAGACAGTATTTCAAAAATGGTTTTCCTTCTTACGTTGCTATAAACAGTGGTGGCAGTCTCATAGTGGCCGACTCATACAACGGACTCATTTCTGTTTTCCATTAAGATGTGTATATTTTTGCATTATTAGGATAAGGCGAACGGTTTCTAACCAGTCAGCCGACAATAAAGTAATGAATTTTGAAATTGCATTGAATAAGCTCTAACAAACTCTGAGCAATGATGCTTTGAAAATTCGAGTCAACGCCAGGATTACGTTTAAGGCTCTCAGAGAAAAAAGGCTATAGCGATAAACATGCAGCTTCTAGGTGCCATATCAATAACAGTGGGTGACCTTATGAGAAACATCGCTGTAAGGATATTGAGCATTTAAAAGTTAAAGTTATTAACTTTAACTTATTAAACTTAAACTTATTAAACTTATTTGACAATCTCTATATTAGTATTTACTTGTATTTGACATACTTATCACCGTTTAGGGACAGGAGATCTACGAAGGCTGGGTAAAATATACATGTAATTAGATATGAGTTCTCTGACCTTGCAAATTAGTTCTGCGTTATGATTGGCCAAGCTACCTCAGGGAGCAGATAAACCGTACTTTTTAGTTAGTTCAGAAACTGTCATGGGAAGCGCTTTTGTTCTTTTTGATGTAATCCATGAAAATAACCCTAGGGCAGTTGCAGTCTAGGGAAAGCGGGATACACACAAAAACGTCCTTACCTTACGATGCTTTTAAAAGAACATCTGTTTCTTCTTTCATTTTTCGTAAGAGACAAGTGTCTCTTCTCTCTTTTTTAAATCTTGATTTTGTCCGCTGCCCTTTTTTTTCTGCCGCTCACTTGTTTTTCGCCGCTCATTTTTACCTGCAGCTCACTTTTTCTTTCACCGTTCACTGTAATTTTTTGTTTTTTTTTTTTCGCTGCCCACTTTTTTGCTGTTCACTTTTTTCGGGTGCCTCGAAAACAAAGACCCAACTGAGACCCCTAAGACTGCTAAGATCTCGACTTGAAAACAAACAAAGTAACCCAAAACCCTCAATTTGGCTAACCCTAGGCCTAAACGAACAATTTTTTGGTGTAGTTAGGCCTAGGGTAAGCCAAATTAAGGGTTTTAGGTTACTTCCTTCCTTTTCAAGTTTTAGGGTCTTACGGGTCTTAGTTTTAAAGATACCCTTTTTTTCTCAGCTGCTCACCATTTTTTACGGCTGTTCAAAAAAAGTGAAATAAAGTAAATTGAGCAACAGAAAAAAAGAGCGGCGGAAAAAAAGTGGCAACAAAAAAAAAAGTATGACGTGCCTTCCCAGTCAATATTCAAACAGTTTTATAATGAAATGCATGTATTCAATTCCTATTCCTATGCCGTGATTTTTATTTCCTTTCTATTTTTTTATTTATTTTTCTATGTTTTATTTTGCTTTGATATATTTTATATCTCTTCCCATGCATCAATTTAGATATCTAAGTGTGAAGCCCATTTATTATTATTTTTTGTTCTCTTTACTTTGTAATCGTTCTATGCGTGTTTTTATATTTGTGCTGTATTTTTTTTTCGTTCTAATTAAGTATGCAACACGTGATCGTATTACCTTGATCATGGGGCGGCCGCGGATGCCTTGCAGGTTTTGAGTCATTTAAGACCTTGTTTTTCACTGAAGAACCTTGCGGCTCGGCTGGATTTAACGAGGTCAGTCTCCGCTTGTCAGGCTATAAACAAAAATTTGAAAGAATGTGAGAGACCTGCACGGTCTCCCTTTTGTGGGATTGTTGTTTCAGATAATTATGAAACCTTCCTTTTACAGTTTGCTTTAACGCGTCAGTATTGTTTTAAGATTTGACACTGCTGGGTTGTACGTACTGAAAAATGGTAGGGTTTTCACGGAAGCTTTGGCTTTTTGTTTAAGTGCCGATTGCCTTCCAGAAAAAATTGACCTCAGATTGTGTTCTCTCGATAAGATGCATTGGGTTGCCTTGCCCTTCAAGACGGGCCTTACAATACAATACAATACAATACAATACAATACAACACAACACAACACAACACAACACAACACAACAACACAACACAACACAACAACACAACACAACAATACAATACAATACAATACAATACAATACAATACAATACAATACAATACTCAATTGACCGCTCCCCATAAGAGCTTTTCAGGGCTAATGAAACCCAACAAAACGACGGAACAGAATAACAACAACTGTTAAGAATTCCAACTGGCCGGAGGCAAACCAGTTGGCTATTTACGATTGCAGCTCAGGGGCAGTTGAACCAGGGACTACCCAGATAAAATTCAACGAGTGGTTAGAACA
>BLFO01001862.1:20000-22500 GCA_014634245.1 Montipora cactus
AATGCTGGACCATCAGAAAATTAGATGGTCTGGGCCTTTCTTCACAGAGGGAGGGAGCATGTGACATTTTGGTACTTCTTTTATTTACGTCTGAATGCAAAATACATTTTAGGTGGATTGCTCTTTTTATGATTAACTTATTTCCATGACCTAAAACAGCTCATTTTTAAGAACTTTACCGTACAGTTCCTCTTACCCAGGATTGAATAGTCGATTCTCGAATTAAGATGGGAATGACTAAGACCTAAAATGACCCTTCTTTTTGGACCCAACCTCATACTAAGGGTCTCTGGTCAGTTTATCAAGAGGGCTCATGAAATAATTGGGTAATTTTCAAGATGGAGGAGTCAATGATGGTTCAGACATAGACCCTGGCAAAGACTGAAGCCTGCACTTGAAAGGGCCGGTAACATGATGGATTAACTTGAGGAAAAATTATTGAGGATGTTTGTATTTGTATTTATCGAAGAATGTGGAACTGAGTGATTATAGCCAATTTTTTTTTCCAAAACAGTAATTTCGATCCTTATCAATAAAGGGCAAAATTACTGAGCGCTGATTGGCTGAGACAGAGGGCATTTTTTCTTAATCGAGGGCATTTTTGGTAATTGAGGGCATTTTTGGTAATCAAGAGTAATTTTGCCCTTTATTGATAAACAAGTAATTGCATGAGTCCTCGTACTATTTCCAAAACACTTGTGCAATTAATCCTTAATAGTACTCGGCCTCATGTGATTACCTATACTAAACAGAACTGTAAGTCATATCACAACTACTGTATGCCTAACCTAACATCTGCTCTTCTCTTGTATGAATGCATTAGAACTCATGCATTCTTTGAAAGCCAAAATGGCTAGATACTACCAAAAATCACTTCAATGAGTTAACCAATCCCTTTAAATCATGGTATCCCTTGAAATGAATTATTAATACATTCATGTGACTTAAAATGCTCAGTCTTTGACAGGGTCTTTGTCTGAAATGCCATCTTTAAAATTGCCCAATCCATATTCCCGAGCCCTCTCCAGAAACTGACGCAAGACACCATTTGTAAGAGGTTGTTTTGCACCAACCTCTGGCTTTGCCTTCGATCGCTTTGTTTTGCAGTTTCACAGTTTTCTTCCTTCATTTTTTTTTTTGTCACCTTGAGATGCCTGGTTGTGAGGCAGGTCCTACAGCCTGAGCAATGGGCCATTTCCAAGTTGCTCTTTGTCTCAGTTTCGAAGCGAGTCTTGGTGCCCAACTTTTTTTAGGGAAATGAGTTTGATTTGCATAACAATATGCAACTCATTTCCATTTGAATGGTTGTGCACCAGGACTCACTTTGAAACTGAGGCATGCAGCAACACGGAAATGGACTATTGTGCTGCTTATGCAAAAGAGCCAAAGTGTAAACAATGTCATAATTTGGAGTCAGCCTTATTTCCATTGATATGTGGCAGCTTCATAAGCTGCACTTATACCTTGCAGTCACCAGAAGACCTTTCAAGTTACGGAATAGATTGGAATGGCCCTCCACCCTCATCACTGTGGCATGGGGAGCTTGATGATGAAAGGACACCTATTGAAGTGCCAGCTGTACCAGAACCTCTACAGTCAGAGGGTTCACAGGTTCTTGCTGAAACAGTTGATGCTATGGGGGATTCTGATTACCATGGTGTGGATTTGTACATACAGACCTTAGACTATATACTTAATCTTCCTTGAACAGAGACTGCAGATTAACAAGGTTTTTATTAATTGTCAAAAAGTTAATACATTAAACAGGACTCTTGAACAGTTACCAAATGAATAACAAAGTCCTGTAATGACAAATAACTGCAAGGATTTAATAACCTTTTTAAGCCTCTGTTTTTTTAAATAAAATTGACTGACACATTTCGAGGCAAACAAACCTCTGCCTTTACAATGATTGATTATAATTTAATGTGAACTATAAGGTCCATATAGGGTCAATAATAGGTTATCACTGCTGGAAATAATTTTTATTTATTCAGAGGACATATGTCCTTTCAAATCTTCCTTTTGGTCGGACATTTTGACAAATTGGACCGGACATAATTTATTGACTGACAACACCTTGAAGAAGAGAACTCAAGATGTGCTGGTGACATGTTCGGCCATCGTGTCCGATCATAATGTGAAATTGGCCGGACATTTTCAAAATTTGTTCGGACAATGTCAGATGACCGACTGTTATTTCCAGCACTGGGTTATGTAACACTTACTTTCTCTGGAACACATAATTAAGTAACTATGAGGTCGTAAACTAGGGGCCTTTTACATGAGGTAGAGATATCTAGGCTGAAATTTACAGTTTTAAGAGGCATTGTAAACACTAAACATGACAATAGTCTTGAAATTGGACTATGAAGTCTTGGGAGAATATATTTGAAATTCAACAGTTGAACAAATAACATGATCTCTTTAACGGAGGGATAACACAATGCAGTGCATCTTTACCTAAAATAGCACAGCTTCACACAGTCCATGCACCAAT
>BLFO01001864.1:15790-20790 GCA_014634245.1 Montipora cactus
TTGCCTGGAACGCTGCACGTACCACAGGCAACCCAGTGTACCCTGACAGAGGGTCTAGTATATTTTAAAAGGCAGGACAATTGATCCGCGAAGAAACATATTAAATTTCAGTTCATTATTTTGAGTGATTTCTCTTATTTTTCCGCGACTCTTTGAAGAGCAAAATACAGATTTTCAAATTTGCATATTCTTAGGTTTAAAAATCATTAAGCCATTGAGTAGTATATACAAAAAGTGTCAAAGAATCGGAAGAGATTGGTTGCAAATTGTTACAGTCTTTGAAGAGCTCGTTTCGCAAAATACAGATTTTTGAATTTACATATTCGCTGTTTTATCCCTTAATTAGGTTACGGCACGGAGGAATCTGACTGTTGTGATACTTGATATGTTCATTTCAGTACATGTTTCTTCATTTCATTTTCGTTTCGTTTCGTTTCCCAAAATACAGTAAGCCTTAACACAACTAAAAGAATCCAGCTGAAGCTCACGCGATATAACCACCACCTTCTCAATTACACTTTCTTCAAAGAAAACAACTATATTCCACCGTCACTCTACCCAAGAAAACCTCCACTACACTCCGACAACCAGTTCAACCGCAAATGGAAACACATTTCTCATCAAGCTGCTCACAAACATCTGAAACTCCTTATCAAAGAATGCAAAAATAAGATAAACACCTTAAATATGGAACTATCTAATCATATGGAACTTCTTCGAAACTCTTTAATACTCCTCGGAACTTTTTTCATTATACGCCTCTAAACTGAACTCGATGGCCTTATTGCTCGAGTCTCTGCTCAAGAAAAGACGCGCGAAGAAAACTACACCCGTCCGCCGTTTCATTCAACACCGAGTATACTATACCTCCACAAGATACTGCTTGTGGCTTCTAACGACACTACATCTAATGTTAGGGTTAACCTTTCCACCATGCCTAATGTCCTCACTCAACACATTCTTACAGATAACAACACAAACACATAACTGCTAACAGCAACTACACTTCATCTCACATTACCAGTCACGCATACATGTCTAATACTCTCGCCCGCACTCGCAAACGCTCTCGCCGCAAGAGCAAGCCTGCTAAGCACCCACTTGATCACTTGTCTGTTATTAATCTATAGGCAGCAGTCACCGCCAAAAATACAAGCCTAGTTAATGCTTGAGAATAAACTGGAATGGTTTAATTGTCCTTCGTAGAACGGTTTATCAGAATTTGAAAATATGTATTTATAACACAAATGGACAAGTCACCTTTAGTGACATGAAATAAACAAACATTAAATGGTTTAGACAATTCAGAAACTGTGTGGATACCCTTGGTGAATTGATTCAGTGAAAACACGAGTGGTTTATGAAATGGATCAGTCACCTTATGCAATCATCGCAGTGTCTTGTCAAAATGACAAAGTCAAGTCTTGAATGGATCAGCGTACTTTGACATGATATGCAGTGAAACGGCAAACAGTCCAGCTTAGTAGCCTTACCGTACATTGGTTCAGTGATGTGACAAACAGTTCAGAGTAGTTTGAAATGGCTTATTTTACCTGCAAATAGTTAATCGTGAACCGCAATGGTCTAGCATAACATTGATCGGTTTATCATAATGTCAAACGGTTTAGCGTTACCCCAAATATGGCTTATCGTGACGACAAATGGTTTAGTAGAGAGCGAAATGGTGTTGCAGCAAATGGTTTGCGCTAGCCTCCCACGCAAACGTTCTTATGGGTTTGTCACAATCAATGCTAGGTTTGCACTGGAACTGCCAAAAATGCAAAAGTGAAATAGACCTTACTCATAAATGGCGGCCAATTTATTCTTGGCTTGCACGTGACGTCACTGTATTTTCCATATTTGGGTATCCGCCATGTTGGGGTTCCACCGCGGGTAAAATTTACATGTGTTTATTATGCATATATGCCATCGCTGTGTACTATACGATGAGTTCTTTGGAAAATGAACACGTCCCCTCGTTTGACGAGCTTTGTAGTAAGATCCCAATATTGTCAGAGTATTGTGCTAAACTTGACGACAACGTAAAACGAAGATATGTTGGAAAAATCGCCGAAATTGGAGTCGATCCGGTCACCATTCCTGATCAACAGTTTGACACGGAGTGCCTTCCACCTATCGAAGCGATGGATTTGCTTAGCTACTTGGTTTTGGAAACAAGTTTCTACACGAAAGAGCAGTTCAAAGCATACAAGAGTTTGGAAGCTACAACTTTGTGGTTTCAGGATTTTTATCAGGCATTCAAGGCTGTGTTCTCGCTGGAAAGCACGTTGTTACAGGAAAAGTGAGACATTCACAAAGAATGAATGACCCTTTGATCTATGTGTGGGTTGTCGCCAAAAAAGACAGAACAGTCAAATCAGCCCACTGCTTAGGGTGGAAAGCAGGGCTCTCAGAAACGTGCTCGCATGTTGCAAGTGTGTTGTTTTATATCAAAGCGTGGACGAGGATTCGCGGTAAGTTGGCCTGTACCCAAGTTAAATGTATGTGGTTGTTGCCATCATTTGTAAAAGATGTCCCATATGCAAAAATGTGCGACATAAATTTGACCTCCGCCAGAGAACTTAAAGCGGATTTGGATGAAAAAATCGATAACTTAGGAGAGGCTCAGGCAACATCCTTCACCGGCAGCAGAAGAGAACTAACAGTACAAGTTCCCACGGAGACTGAAATGAACACCCTTTATGAAAGTCTAGACAAATAATTTTTTTAGCTACCTGGACAGCTATCTCACATTGTAAACTAAATAGTTTTTGAGACACACAAAAAAGCTTCAGGTGTTATTGCTATTTATTTACAAAATAAACTGTTTCAACCAATTGGCCACCAGTAAGGTTTGACAAATTAAAATACTTCCCTTTCATTGCTTTACAAATCGTAATCCCCTTAACCCTTCACTCCCAAGATCTGAAATTCAATTCTCCTAACTGATGACCATACAAATCTTTGTTCTCTGTTCTTGAGAATTTGGTGTAACATAAAGACACTTTCCCATAGTTGATAATTTTCCAAATTCTCACCACCTGTCTCCTTGACAGAGTAGTAAAATCGTTAGGAGAATTTATTTGCTAGTCATTCCTGGGAGTGAAAGGTGTAAGTAATAATTTTCTAATGTAGGCGTATGATAAAGAACTTCAACCTAATGGTTTAAAAAACTGCAGCCATTAAGGGATATAAATCTAGTGGTAAACGTCTAAGTACCTTTCCTTTTTGTACAGTTATTAATGATCAATGATGAGGATATCTTTACAAGTAAACAAACTGTCTAACTGGTCATCTCTCATTTGTCTTTTTTCCCTTTTCGAAATATAATTAATTAAAACTGGCTGTTTTTGGTTTTACAAGTTGTATTTTCAAATAAATGAACTGGGAATGACATGACAGGATGAACCTCTCATTGATATAATTAATAAATATCAACTCCTTGGGTTTAACATATAAAATAGCTTTACAACGACTCCCGGTCAATTTGTATGTTCAAATAAATCAACTGGGAATTACATGACAGGAGAAACCTCTCATTGTTATAGTGAATAAATTTCTTTCAATTTCTTGGGTTTAACATATAAAATTAGCTTTACAAAAGCACATTGTTACCTTTGGGGAGGGGGGGGGGGCACTCAACATATCTTTAGCTGGGGAGGTACGGCTTAGTCACTCATCTCCCAATTTTTCATAACCAGCTTGAGTCATAATACCCTGTCTCAGACAAGAATGAACATCAAAGAATATGGACATCTAAAGTATCCTCTAAACGCCGGAGTTGCTTGTGGGTCAACTGTCTGGTGGTGTTTGAAAATTAATTTTCATTCTTTAATCTCCTCATTGAACCTCTTAGAATCCCATTTAATTTCAGGCGAAATCCATATTTGAGACAAAAAATCCCTAAAAACCATATTCAAATTGGCCACACAACCCCATAAGGGACTTCCCCAGGTGGTGGTACACACATTTACAACATTTTAAAATTAAACCAACAAATTTCGAAACAGCATGGTTTACATAAGTACAATGGAATCCCAGTTTTGTAAATCCTCTATTTTTTAAAGCTTCTGATAACTTGGACTCGGAGTCATTTCCTCTCTTAAACTATTTTTAACCATTGATTTGAACTCTCTGATTTCACAAACCAATTTACACTAGCCTTAGAGGTTAACAAAATTGGGATTCCATTGTATTTTGCACAGATTAATCTAATCAAATGGGACAATGGGGCCACATAGATTGACAAGTCCAGAGCAAACTCTGAGTATGCGGTCGATCATAGGTACCTGGATCTCAGGATTTCCAGTTGGATTACAGGTTAAAAAATCTACTGACAAGGTACTCTCAAGAATAGTGTATTTCCTGCGTAAAAGTCCTATAACTCGTTCAACGTGGATCCTAACATGTGCGATCCCCCTTGTTCTTTCAACGTCAACAGGGTCCAGTTGTTCTTTTCCTTTAGTGAATGCTGGAATTATGAGTTTTGCTTGTTTAAGGGCAACACCATCGTGAACAGTGAATCCCCTGTCTGCGATAACTAGATCCCCAGGAAGCAAGTTGTTGAGCAGCCCACAATTTTCCGTGAGATACTTGTCTGAGGTGCGTCCCCCCCAGGCTTCTGAGACAAAGGAGATGCAGCCTTGAGGGGTTATGCCGATGAGGACCTTGACTGTGTTGTGGTGTTTGTACGAGCTGAACGTTTGTGCTCTAGCCAGGAGGTTTGTCGGTTTTACACAAAAAACTTCAAAACAGTCAATAATGACGGTTGTCTTATTTCCAAACGAAAACTTAAAACACTGGGGCATGGTCTTCCAAAGTTCTTCCCTCTCTGGCCACCTGATCAGTGGGGACAACCGCACATCCATGATGACCAGCCAGTGTGCAAATGTCCTTGATACTGTGGACATAGAGACTCCAAATCGGTAGGCCAAGTCTTGGTGTGGAACATTGAGTCTCAATTTCATCAGTACCATAACCATCTCTTGAAATAAAGAAAG
>BLFO01001864.1:25790-29563 GCA_014634245.1 Montipora cactus
GATAAAGATATGATCGAATGCGCATTACAAACATTAAAATCTTAAAGTAATAGATGGCTAATCCAAATAATGATAATAATAATAATAATTTACAAATTTCGGAAAACAATAAAAGTAAAATATGAGTTAATAAAAGAACTAATAAAAAGCTAATTTAAAAAGATGGTCTTTAGTTAAACTTTAAAAGTATTCAATGATTGACATTGTCTAATTTCTAGAGGGAGTCGGTTCCATACTTTGGGCGCGGCATTTTCAAACGGCCTATCCCCGAGTGTCTTTTTTGTTCTATAGGTATTGTCCATTAGGAGTATGCCCCGGTATGATCTCAACTGATACTGCGAGCTCTCTTTGATTTTTATCAAGTCTAACAGATATTGTGGTGCGCCTCCGTAAATACATTTGTGAACTAACATTGCTATCTTAAATTCTATTCTGTAGCTAACTGGAAGCCAGTGCAGGTTGATCAGGGATGGTGTGATATGATCATACCTAGATATCATACATACCAGCTGAGCTTCCGCGTTCTGCAGGCGTTGCAGCTTACCAAGATGAACAGCGGGCGTACCATATAGTAGACCGTTACAATAGTCTAATCGTGACATTATAATAGCCTGTACTATTGTCATATGATAAATACTTTCTAATATGCCGGATGTTGTGTAGATGGTAATAAATAGCCTGACATATGCTGTTAATATGTGTGGTCATTATTCATGTTTGCATTAAACCAAACACCAAAATTTCTAACAGAGTAGACAGCAGAAACGTTTACCTCCCCTACTTGCAAGTCATTTATCGTAACCTTAACTGTGCACGTGTACCTAAAATAAGAAACTCAGTCTTAGCATCGTTCAGCTGAAGTTTGTCTTGGACCATTCAGGTTCTCATGTCCCTGATGCAAGCTTGTAAAGCGTCAACAGCATCCATCTCAGTAGCAGAACCATCCGGCTTAAATGAAGTGTAGAGCTGAGTATCATGAGCGTATGCGTGAACGTTAGGGAGATGGGATTCAACAACATCGAAGAACTTACTTGCGTACAACGTGAAGAGGAAGGGACCTAGACATGATCCTTGAGGTACCCCTTGAGGCAGATCAAAGCCACTCGAATAGCTCCCGTTAATCAGGATTCGCTCTTTCCTGTTCGATAAATCCGAGTGAAACCATTTAAGAGTAGTACCTGTAATTCCATACGTCACATACAGGCGATTCAACAACACTTGGTGGTCAATTGTGTCGAATGCTGCACTCAGGTCTAACAATACCAAAAGAGGAACTCATTGATCGTCCATTGCAGCTGGTATGTCATTCTGCATCTTCAATAGGGCAGTCTCTGTGCTGTGACCCAGTTGATACGATGACTGGAGGATGGGATACAAGCCTGACTGAGTAACGTGATCGGTTGTCTGTACAAGTACATGATGACGTTAAAAACTGGGACAACCTCAGGGATGGGAGTGTTCGCATCATGTTTTCTTGGTGGGAAATGGTGTGGCAATATTGCATTTGGCAACCCGTGTTTTTCTGGTGGGAAAGAAAGAAAGCTCTCTTTCATTTTAATCGTTCTTCAGACTCTTTTTTTTTTTTGCATCGCACACATCTATTTACATAACCTTCATTGCAAAACTTAACTACTTCACTAAACATAATAAACAGGACCTACAATAAAACACAACTAATTCACACTCGCTCACATACCGCACACTCACGAACAAGTTTACATTGCAAAATCACACCTATTTGAGCCCGAAATATTCTAAATTATTCAACTACCTCTAGTATTTATATTGCCCACTTCTTCCTCAACATATCTAAATTATCATTTTTTGTACAGATATATTTTTCAGTCTCATACTTTAATTTGACTTTTGATTGAAA
Source organism: Montipora cactus (assembly GCA_014634245.1). Lineage (NCBI taxonomy): Eukaryota > Metazoa > Cnidaria > Anthozoa > Scleractinia > Acroporidae > Montipora > Montipora cactus. The sequence continues at coordinate 27,667 of BLFO01001864.1, forward strand.
ACCTCGTATACTTGGAAGTTCTTTATTCCTTCTACACACCCATAGATTCCTATAAGTAACAGATAGTTAAGTAAGGAAAGTTCTGGTGTTAGAAGACCGATTAATATATCCTTCAAATTAAGATGTATCTGCTGTTTTGTCAAAGATAAGTAATAGAATTCGAAATCTTTCTACAAAGAAATTGAATAAAAGCAATCATAAAAAAAATGCTGCATTGTTTCTGATTCACGTTTGCAGAAAGATCATAGATCATCAGGCCTTGACATGTGGCTTAAAAGCAACTGAATGGGGAAGAGAAAAAGCTGTTTTCAGTGCCTCATTGGTTAAATTAAATTCACACATTTTCTCATGTTATTTGGAAAGCAAGCCTTTTTACGGACAAAAAGAGAGTAATAGTCTTTTGATCTTTAAAAGATGGATTTAGGGCTATATAATCTGGATTATAATAGGCATTCCTTAGATCCAGCCGTACAGAGTGGCGAAGACCGGTCCATTCCAAAAAACTTGTCTTCTGTATGTGATTTGATTAGTTCATAAGAATCGATGTTGTTAAGATCAAAATGCAAGTCTCCCACTCATTAACAAATGAGATGCCAACAGATTTTGCAGAATTCAATTGGGATTCTGTCATTCCCTGGAGACTTATTATTTTCAAAAGTTTCTAAAATCCTTTTGCATTCTTCTATGGTGATCTGGCCTTCACAGGATAATTTTTGTTCTTCAGATAATTGAGGTATACTTAAATTATTTAGAAAAGAATCGATAGAATCCGTGTCAACTGCTTTTGTTTTGTACAAGTTGTAATAAAAGTATTTGGTATGGATCTGTTGTTATAGCGCCGCTAATTACCAATTTTCTGATGTGTTTTTTAACATGATTTCTCTTTTCTAAGTTCAAAACGTACTTAGCGCTTCTTTCTCCGTGCTCATGCCAGCGAGCTCTTGCACGTACAATAATTCCATTTGTTTTCTCCTCATAAAATAATTCCAGTTTCTCTTTAATTTCATTTAACCGAGATCTGTTGTAATCACTTGGATCTTTTACAAAACACCAGGTAGCTTCCTTATATTCCTGATTAATCGTCCTCTCTGTCATTTCTCTGTGTAGCCTTTTCTTTAGCGTTCCTGATGGCGTGCATTCTAATATTAGGGACTTTAAGATAGAGGACGCGATGTCTACAATACGCGGCCGGAAGTAATTTTTTCGGAGACGAGCATTCTACGCATTCTCATGTTGGCTTCTCATTGCGTTGAGCTGGCGTCTGGAACGTCAACCTGAGCACTTTGGCGTTGTGGAGAAAACGTGAGTAGTCAGCTTTATATTTCTTCAAAGAAATTGATGTATTCGTCATTTAACTTTTAGATATAGCAATTAGAACTATATTTATGCTGTTCAAGGAAAGATACCAGTATGACCAAGATGGCGGCGCGGTTGGCGGCTCTCTGCCGGCTCCTCATAATTTTACTTGTCATCTCTCTGTTTTTCAACTATATGTTTCAAGACTCGCTTAAATTGGAATCAGACCGTTTAGGAATTGGTTTCAGCGAGTTTATGGCAGTTTCAACGACTCCTTCGACTCCTTTTGACAAGCAAGTACTTCGACGGAGCGGCAAGACGGACGCCATTGGGATTCCTATAAGCCGAAAGTTAGCTTTGGGCGTGCGACTAGTGAACATGGCACTGATACCAAACCTTCTCCTGTTGGCGAATGATCTTGCTACAAACCCGGGACCTACACAAACTTCCGCTCATTTTTCGTCATGCGGCTCAAGCTTTTCATCTTGCTTTTCAAACGAGTCTTTCGTGTCTCATTCCTCGGCGGCGTCCGACAACGAGGATAGTGTTCTATCTACATGTTATGATCTTGGACTCGGTGATCGAGGACTCAGGCTTGGAC
>BLFO01001865.1:5050-21085 GCA_014634245.1 Montipora cactus
TTACTACATAGTTTCCAACCAAAGCGAAAGCAGCTATTACGCCGAACGAAACAACCCGAAGGATTCGCAGTGCCTCTGGTTCAGGAGCAGAAGAGGAAGTGATGTTACTTGCGACTGCCATTGTCTGATTAACGCTATTGCCAGGGCAAGGCATCTTCGGGCTCAACACGAAGAGTTTTTGCTATAACCGGTGTCTTGAATTAAGAGGCTTTTCGTGGTGCTTTCGCTGGGGTCGAAAGGATGTGTCGAAGACAGGCCATTACGCGTTTTATAAAGATCTGTTGAGGAAACAAAATTTAAATAAACACACTCTTTTTGCTTTTGTTGATAAAGCCGACACCATTTATGCTATCGTTGAAAAAGTAATACCGGATACATTGGCTCGTTTACTGCTCCATGAAAATGGCTCATTTACATCCTGTTTAACACCGTGTAAGGCAATATTCTCTCTTTTTATTTTGGTAAAACATCGGTTATTTAAAATGGCAAATGCAGTAATGACTCAAAAATTCCGGGAATGGCCCATTTGCACTGGCGTATTATTTTCGCCTTATGAACTAAAAGGCAATGATAAAGATTCATTGGTCCTCGCTGCAGGCCTATATTGGAAAGTCGGCTTTCCTATAGCAATCCGGTTGCATCTAAACAATGCCTTTTCGCTTGATATATTAGCGTTTCTTTTCCCAGAAGGTTTGTTTCATGACATATTGGTGTCAGTGAATTTGATAAGGAACCAGACCACCGAAAACGAGACCATCTACGTAAATGGGATTTTTCGTGCTTCAAAAATTCACACATTCGCTCAATTTCCTATCTAAACTGCAGGAAAGTAATTCAAAGGCAATAAGGGATTGTTTGACACTCATTTATCGCACAGCAGTGTAAAATATTGATTATTCGTCACTTTCATATGGCGAGACACAGGAGTGTTCATTGTTTGAGCTTTGTCATTATGTCCTTCATTTGAAAGCCAAAAAAGTCGCCTTTTACAATTTGCTTTCTTAAAGGAAATTCCTGGTAATCCTAACACACTAACAGCCGGATCTCTTAAAAATTCCGGCAGAGGTTTAAAGCTGATTGTTTTGCAATTAAAGGAAAACATTTTAGAATTTTCACTTGAAACCTAGCAAGTTACATTTTGTTCTGGATACCTTATTGACTGGATAGCTAAAACAAAAGGACCTTTTTTTCTCACTTTTAACTGTGTCAGAGATATTAAACAAGCAACTGAGTCATGCAGAATACGGAATTAAGCCGGGGCTAACAAAACCACTTTCAAAAATCATATTCATTTTGGGCTGTTCTTTGTCTAAAAAAAAGTTATAAACGGGCAAGAGAAAAAGAAAAAACTTAAAGCATCCTTTTACCTGCAGCAAATCACTTCTTTAGAGTTCTAAAGGTAAAAATAGTTGTTGAAAACTGAAGTAGAATTCAAACTTTGTTCAAGTTAAATTACTGGTCAATAGACGTTTGCTTGCATGAGCGAGTTTTGCTACCGTGATTCTACTGCGGCAGAACTTTTATCAACGGTACCTTATAAATTCTACGGTACTTACGGTTTGTCAAATCGGCCTATAGCACCGGATGTCTGTATCCATTAGTTTTCGCTGCATGTGTCTGTAATTTAACAGCCTATGTGTTCAATTAACATAAACACCCTGTTGGTAAGTTATTATACGTGAGAAGGTCTTTTCCTAATTAATACACTTTCAAGGTCAAATGTATATATATATTTAATATTTATAAATATATTTTAAAATTGTTTTGCTCATAATTGTGATTCTAGCACGAAATCTGCCGCTACCTTTTAGTTGAAATTTTTGTGAAAACGCGAAACCATGAAAGAAACAAAATCCGAGAAGAAGATAATGTATCTATGTTTCAAATGATGATTTTTTTCTGTTATGACACAGGTATACTGAGAGAAGTCCCATTGCATTAATAGGAGTCACCAAATGAATGACCAGTTCCGATTAAAACCCCAGAAGCACAGGAGACCAGTGGGAACTTAGGCCATTAAGCTGCTAAGATTTCTAATCAGATATATCCCTTGCTATACTCCTTTTGGAGAAAGAAATGAAATGGTGGCGTTTTAAATTCACGGTCATTCAGGTAAAACTTAAGTGTCCCGCCTAACACCTGCGTCCGTCTATTTGTTTTCAATCGTGCATATTGTGGAGATTTGTTTTGTTAGAGCGAAGGGCTAACTCACGAAACGTCAGCTCAAACAACTCGTTTGACTAAAACTATGTATGCGAACCGAACGCGTGAATGTGGAAAATATTTAGACGACCCCGTAAATACCATTGTGTATCACAGTTTCAGTTTTGCTATTTTTGATTTACCACTTAAAATTTACTAGACAAGTTTGTGGAGATTGATCAGCTTATCTATATACTATATTTCTATATACTTGTGATAAGGAAGCCCATAAAGAACGTATAAAGAAACCTTGGGTCGCTTATGGCATTTAATACATGATGCGCTTTTTTTTATTTAAGTCTGACACATTAATCTGGTAGTTGTATGAGAAAGTGAGTGGTGCAGAAAAGATGAGGAGGAATAAGTTAATGGCCAGGTTCGATAATTTTATCTTTGTTTTTAGAAACCTGACCTGTGAACACCGACTGATTTTTAAATAACAAAGCAGGCCGCCTTGTTAGATAAACACGGATGCTTTAAAGTATCTGATACTTATTGTGGCGCAGTAAGCTGGAAAACAAAGAGGGAGAAAATAAAGAGGGAAAGCATTGACTTTTACTGCGTTTTGTCAATAAGTGGCCCCTTAAGAAGACAGGTTTAAAAAACTGACATTTAAGACTTCTGCTTGGGGCCTTCAAGAGACGGATAGTGCTCCTTGCTCTCTTAACTTCTTTTGTATCTTTCCTTGTTTTCAATAAAAAATCGTTCCTTGTTTATGTTGGGGTTTGTTTTTCTTTCTCTTGTTTCAGTTCCTTTGTTCTCGGAAATCCTTGGGCCGCCGAGACACTCTCAGGTTGTAAAATTTCTTGTCTTATAAAGGGAATTACTGATGACGCCAGGCAACTATCGCAGTAGGTAAGAGCCTGAGAGTCAAACATAGGATTTTTCGAAAAAATTACTTTCCCTTGATTCTCTTTAGGATTTCTGAGGGTAGGTGTCTGTCTTATTTCTTAACCCGATACTCTTTGTTAATTTGCTTGCTTATTCTTTTAGTATTGTAATCTTTCACTTGGAACAAATGAACATGCAAGGTTTAGGGACATGCTAAGAAGCCGATAAGAAACATGAAGTGCTCGTTTTGTGTCGGCAGGAAACAATTCTTATTGTTTTGAAAGATCTTTCACCCAACGACCGGATCTCTCAAAATTGCTCAGAGGTCTTAAAAATTTGCTTTAGCTAAAATGGTTTTCACCTGATTTAAACGCTCTTTTAATGAGTTTGTAGCCATCTGTTCCGATGTTCTGGGAGGATTTCAGGTCTGAAGAAATTTCTAGGTTAGTTGACTCGTCCAAAAGTTATAGCAATCGTGACGGGTCTGATAAAAAACTTAACACTTCGTCAGTCGTTCTTTTTTTCCCAAAAGATTTAGCCAGGGGACGTTTGTTGAAAATGTGATTCTCAAAAAAAAAAAAAAAAACACCGTCGAAAATGATAGAAGTTGTAAATCTTCAAATTTTATGCTATTTCCAATATTACAGTTGACTCTTACTCGGCTCGAGCTCAGTAAAATTCTATCGTTCTTCAATGTGGTTTTGAAATTTCTATGCACTCTTCAGACTCTTCGCTGCTTTTCCAAAATATCTATGAAATCTGTTCAGAGAAATGTCCAAAATCATATTGCGCCTTCAAAGGTGACTCGGGGATATCGGAAAAAAATCCGACTACTCTTTCGCAGACCTCCCGATTACCACTTCGGGTCAGGGTCGTAGTATTTAATGATTGAAGGGGGTAGTTTCTAAAGAAACTGTGGTGCTGCGTCGGTGGGGAAGTAGTATACAAAAATTTTGCTTTTATCAAAGGACTTGATAATGTAAATTGGCCACCGTACAGAGATTCTAAAAGACGACGTTTCGAGCATTAGCCTTTCGTCAGAGCGAATCGAGGAATTATGGGTTACGTGTAGTTTTTATAGTAGAGTAGGAGCTACGCTATTGGTGATAACATGGCAACGTGAAAAATATGAATATATTAGTTAAATGAAAAGCGTTCGTTAATACCGTGAGGATTAAGGGTGCCGATTTGGAAGATGAATTTTTGTTCCAGATTCTTGCGGCTTTCCGTCTTACCTAGATGTAGGGAAAGGCCGCAGATTGCCATGTGTTTTTTGGAGTGGTTAGGGAGATTAAAATGACGAGCGACTGGCTTAGATGCATCCTTGTCATTCTTCTCAACATCGCGAAGGTGTTCGCGGAATCGGTCGCCTATTCGTCTACCTATCTCGCCAATATATAATTTATTGCATAACGTACAGGTTATGCAATAAATGACATTTGCGGAGGTACATGTGAAACGATCGGTGATCTTAACAGATCGCTAGGTCCTGATCTCTTGCTAGTGTTAACAATGAAAAGACATGCAAGTTTTGCATCGTGAGCGCGCACATTTGAAAGTGCCGGGTTGCTCGTTAGTTTTGAGCGCGCTTCTAACTAAAAAGTTGCCTACGTTTTTGTCGCGTTTGAATGAAATAAGTGGAGGCTGCGAAAAGATTCTACCAGGCTCGGGATCATTTTGGAGTGATTTAAAATTATTAAGAATGATACTTTTGACTGCGTGATTATGAGGATGGAAAGTGAGGGTGAATAGAGTTCTGTCATTCTTATCTTTTTGTGACGTTTGTAGTGCTGACTGTCGATCAAATTGTTTGGGGCGATGATGGCCCGCTTTGACCACAGAGACAGGATAGCCACGTTTTTTGAAGAACTGGCACATCTCCTCTGATTTTCTGAAAAAATCGGAGTCATCACTACATAGACGTCGATGTCTAAGAAATTGAGAATAAGGAATGGAGTTCTTGACATGTGATGGATATGACGATGAATACAACATATAACTGTGAGAATCTGTAGGCTTGTAGTGCACACTGGTAAATAGCACGTTGCCACTAATAGAAACCTTGATATCTAGGAAAGCCAATGAAGTTTCCGAAATTTCCCAGGTATATCCAGCTATATTGCATCGGCGCTATTTCATCCAGCAGAGAAGAACTCGATCAATTTATAACCTCCCTCAATTCTTTTCATCCGGCTTAAATATACCTAGGAAATTTCGAAAACTTCATTGGCTTTCCTAGATATCAAAGTTTCTATTAGTGGCAACGTGCTATGTACCAGTGCGCACTACAAACCTACGGATTCTCACAGTTATTTGTTGTATTCATCGTCACATCCGTCAAGAACTCCATTCCTTATTCTCAATTTCTTAGACTTCGACGTCTATGTAGTGATGACTCCGATTTTTCCAGAAAATCAGAGGAGATGTGCCAGTTCTTCGAAAAACGTGGCTATCCTGTCTCTGTGGTCAAAGCGGGCCATCATCGCCCCAAACAATTTGATCGACAGTCAGCACTACAAACGTCACAAAAAGATAAGATTGACAGAATTCCATTCCCCCTTACTTTCCATCCTCATAATTACGCAGTCAAAAGTATCATTCTTAATAATTTTAAATTGGTAGAATCTTTTCGCAACCTCCACTTATTTCATTCAAACGCGACAAAAACGTAGGGCAACTTTTTAGTTAGAAGCGCGCTCAAAACTAACGAGCAACCCGGCACTTTCAAATGTGCGCGCTCACCATGCAAAACTTGTCTTTTCATTGTTAACACTAGCAAGATATCAGGACCTAAGCGATCTGTTAAGATCACCGATCGTTTCACGTGTACCTCCGCAAATGTCATTTATTGCATAACCTGTACGTTATGCAATAAATTATACATAGGCGAGAGAGGTAGACGACTAGGCGACCGACTCCGCGAACACCTTCGCGATGTTGAGAAAAATGACAAGAATGCATCTAAGCCAGTCGCCCGTCATTTTAATCTCCCTAAGCACTCTAAAAAACATATGGCTATCTGCGGCCTTTCCCTACATCTAGGTACGACGGAAAGCTGCAAGAATCTGGAAAAAAATTCATCTTCCAAATCGGCACTCTTATCCTCAAGTTATTATCGAACGCTTTTCATTGAAGCTTGCGTTACCGAGATAGACAAGTGGATGTTGCAAAACAGTCTCAAGATGAATGGCGATAAAACGGAAACTATTTTACTATCTTCTTCCTTTCGCCCCAGGCCTTCTATTGACTCTGTAAGTATTGCAGGTCATGATGTCTTTTTTACCAAAAAAGCTAGGAATATTGGTGTCATATTTGATGATAATATCTCTTTAGATTACCACATTGCCTCCATCTGTAAATCCTGCTTTTTCCATCTAAGAAATATCTCTAAATCAGAAAACACATTAGTGTTAGGGCCTGCGAGACACTTGTACACGCTTTCATATCTTCAAAACTTGACTTCTGCAACTCCCTTCTTTATGGCCTGTCAAAATCATCGCTTCAAAAACTACAGCTTGTACAGAATGCTGCAGCCAGTGTGCTTACTTTTTCTCATAAACATGAACACATTTCTCCAATTCTGCGCAAACTTCATTGGCTACCTATAGAACAAGGTATTCAGTATAAGATCCTTCTGCTCACTTTTAAAATTCTCAATAAATGTGCTCCCTCTTATCTATCTGATCTACTCAAGGCTTATAAACCAACAAGGATTTTAAGATCTTCATGCCTCAATCTTTTGTCTAAGCCCTCTTACAATCTTAACTCGTATGGTAAGAGAGCTTTTTCTTGCGCAGCTCCTGAGCTGTGGAATAGTCTACCTCAAAATATCCGATCCTGTGCATCTGTTTCCATTTTAAAAAGCTTATTAAAAACCTGGCTCTTCAAACAAGCATATCCTGAATAATCAGCTGGCTTTTCTTCTTTTTCTTAAGTTTTTTTCAGTAATATAGACTTTCTATTAGATTATTAATAATATTTTTATTTATTTATTATTATCATCATAATTGTTTTTAATGAATTATTTATTCAAATTATATAGTAATTTATTTAATATAAATATATTTATACTTTTGTAATTCATGTGTATAGATATTCAAATCATGTAAAGCGGTGTTGAACACTATGGATATTGTCGCTATATAAAATAAACTTATTATTATTATTATTATTATTATTATTATTATTAACTAATATATTCCTATTTTTAAGGTTGCCATGTCACCACCAATAGCGTAGCTCCTACTGTACTATAAAAACTACACGTAACCCATAATCCCTCGATTCGCTCTGACGAAGGGCTAACGCTCGAAACGTCAGCTTTTAAAATCTCTGTACGGTGGCCAATTTACATTATCAACTCCGTTGATAAAACCAAATTTTTTGTAGTATTTAATGGTTACTCGGGGATGCTCGGAAACAAATCCGAGTGCTCCCTTGGAGAAGTCGCCGGAACCTACGACCTTACGATTACTAGTTCGGATATTTTTAGATATGCATATGAACAAAATTCAGGCACGACAAAGTTAATTTACGCCTGGTTCAAATGAATTTCCCCCACCCTCTGACTATAGTTCATCGCTCCAGATATCACCATTTTATTTGCCATAGTGCTGCAACAAAGCTTTAGAGATCCAGGCCCAATAAAATTCAAATCTGGGAAAATCTGTAAAAAATATAAATATTTGCCACCATAGCTAGGGTGGAACCTTCGTTTTTCCTCCCTTTGCTGCTATGAGGAAAAAAATATACTTTCGAAGGTCGATATGGACTTTATAGACATGGCAAAAAATATCTGCAACATATATCAGACGTTTAAATTGCTTTAAACGTACATCCCAAAGTTAACATGTCGAAATCATTTTCTTATGGCTCCATCTTTTAAACTGAAGCACAGCCATACAAGATAATAAATAGGGGTAATCGGTGTTTAGGCGAGTGCGTTCTATGTTTGTAGGGGTGTAGGTAGCAGTTGAGGGAGAAGGGTGAATGGTTCGTGCGATAGATAAATGTTATTACTGCATGTATGAACGTAATGGTTGCCTATAGCGAAACCTCTATTTTACCTGTGCAACATTATGAAAAAGTTGTGATCGGTAGTTATATCGTATGCTTCGTTGTAAATGCTTGTAATTTGAGGAGACAGTGTCTAGAGTTTGTCGGGCGTGTAAATGGAACTTTTTGTTTTACTGGTTCAGCAGATGTTCTACAGAGCTAAGTTGTTGAAGGCTGATTGGCGAATTCGGGAAGGTTCCCTATCACTTATTCTTCTGTGCCTCCTTTGTTTAGTGATTTTATATTTGTCGCGGCGAGATTCTTTACAGATTTCGGCATTTAATGGTTCACTTACATTACACCTCTCAATTTCACACTTTTCAAGTGAATCATTCATCAAAGCCTTAAGTGGAATGGTTGTTCGACTCACCTCATTAACTTTTTCAGTATTTTGGTTTAGTTTGTTGATTTCAGTGACTTGAGTGGCACTACCGTGGGATGGTTTATAAGTTTTTCCGAATACAAAACATAGAGCTAAACTGTTCGTTTGTCCGGTGCCGTAAATATTACAAGTCATGATGAAATGGCGCCGCCGAGCCTCATATCTCGGTAGATTTACTTTGTGGCACAACGACCGGCGAGCTAAACAACCCGGTTTGATGCAGGCGCCAGGAGTCGCACGCATTTTCTAAGGATAGTGACGAACCATGCTTAATCGAAAGTGAAATTTTACTGAACGTGTTTTACTCAGTAGACCTTCAGCAATCTTTTGAAGGATGAACGATGAAAGACCAAAAGCAAACTCAAGTAGGCCTTACGAAGACTCGGCGACCAAAAGCAAACTCAAATAGGCCTTACGAAGACTCGGCTAAAAGATGAAAACTTCACAAAGACAGTTAGATTATCAGACCTCAGCAAACGCTAGAATGATGACGCCGAGGACGCGCGAATCACCACGTGAGTTAGTTCGTCAAAGTGAAGCAAAAGGTAGGCAAGCGTCTCAAAGCGAGGCAAATGTGTTTCAACGACGAAAAAAACCTACCTTAGTAATTGCACAGGACACCCAACAATGCACAGAACACTCAACACAAATTACGGGTTGCGTTCTCGTACCTCGAACGCAATAACACATTTTGGCTTTTTTCGACGGAAACAGAGGAAGCGTTCTTCGGGACAAATCAAATGGGCGGAGAAATATGTCACTAACGTCTTCGAGCAAGTTATTCGTGGCTGACTTAGAATCCAATCATGGATTTTATAAACACCCAACAACAGGCGCCTCGTTCACAACGGATAGAAGCTCGTGAACTGATGTAGTCATACCATGCCGACACTACTCTGTCAGTCACAGGTTTATTTTGCTCATCATCACATCAGCAGCATTTTAGAGTTCAGTCTGGCCCAAGTTGTTCAAACGATGGATATAGCGCTATCCACCGTATAAATTAATATCCACTGGGTAAGTCATAGCGAAACTAATTGAGCCATCCAATGGATACTTATTTATCCGGTGGATAGCGTTATCCACTAGATTTAAATTCGCTGGATAGCGATTTATCCGGTGGATAAACTCCATGTTGAACAATCGAGGCCTGGTCAACAACAACAACAAGCTTTATATTTTGTACAACCGTTGTTCAAATTATATTGATATTAATAGAAACAGAGAGAGGAGCCTGACCATCTGAAATAACTGGAAAGTTAAAAAAGGCAGGCAGTCAGATGTGCTAATTTATCAGTACAAGCTTAGGTCGGTACACACACATACAATACAGAATACACACAGTGGGCACTAAGTAAATACTGTAGCCACTGAGTGCCGATTAAACAGGGATTAACTAGATTAAAACACCGTGTCAAACAGAACGCGTGGCTTTTATTCACGTTCACACAATCACACTCGTAACGCATTGCTCTCTGGGTAACATAGGTCCGCAATACACTACAATCGCGCTCATAGTCAGAATTGAAACATGGGTGCGAGGAGAATCATTAACACAAAAGAACATGACAAAGTCATCAAGTAAAGCTATGATTCATTCATATATCATTTCATCGATGACAAAGTCAATCAACAAAATAAAGGCCAAATGTTAAGCGTCAATAAAGTTTATATTCTTTCAAGTTTGAGGGAGACCGCGTCTCCCACTGAGAGTCAACACAATGGGAATCAATTTCTGCTCCTTGGGTTGGTTCCGGTTGAGGATCGATCCTTGGCAGGTTCTAAGTCAACAACTGGATCAACATTATCAAGCAACTCAGAGTGGTTTCTCTTAACATGAGTAACATTCTGGCGTTATTTCGCCCCTTCGCTTGACTGAACAGTGACCTCGTTTCCTTGCTTGCTTACTACCTTGTACAGCTCTGGTACAAGGTGTATCACCCAACCCAACTCACACCATGAACATAAAAACTAACTACACCAATCCCTACCCGCTGGTACCACAGCAAGCTCGTAGCAAACACTTTTGTATTCTGGAGGACAACAACTCTAATCATCATTTGTGATGCAGTGCCTCAATTTACAAAGGTCTGGAAAGGCTGAAGATTTTTGTTCCACTTCTTGTATCGGTGTCGCTTTTGGGGAGGTCTCTTGAGCCACAAATCGAATGTATTCTTCTGCCACATTTCTGAAGTCAGTGCTTGTCCTTTTCGTGAGGCGTGATAGGGGATCCGCAATATTCTCCAAGCTGGGAAAATGCTTCACTGTAAAACGAGCGGGTTGCAGTCGCAGAACCCAGCGTCCACTTCCAGCCGATGGTTTAGATTTGCTAGAATAAATCAGTTCTAACGGCGTATGATCAGTCAGCCCTTCGAACTCCACTCCATAATGGTAAACGTGGAAACGGCCCAACGCGTCTTTCTCTGTCTGGGAGTAACGGCGCTCTACTCAGTGCTGTCAGGCCTCTACTTGCATACGTAACAACACGTTTAGTTCTAGCGTGCTCTTGAAAAAGGATGGCTCCCAGTCCTACTGGGTTCGCCTCAGCCATAACCTGGGTCTTCGCACTTTTATCGAAGTATGCTAAGGTTTCCACTTTAGAAAGCTTCTCTGTTAATTTCTGGAATGCTTTTTTTTCTGCTCAGGCCCCAAACACCGTGGCTTGGCGCGTTAGTCTGCTCAAAGGTTCTCCTGTAGTTGCCAGATCTGGGATGAAACGGGCGCAGAAGTTTACCAGACCATGGAAGCTGCGAACCTCTGCGACGTTGCTACGTTCCCTTGCGTTATACACAGCCTTAACTTTCTCATCTGCTGGATCAATTCCCCTTTCACATAAGACATTCCCCATCATGAAGGTGATTCGTGCATGGAATTTGGAACTTGCACTTGTCAGGATTTACCGCGAGGCCTTTATCTTTCAATCTTTGAAAAACTTGTATCAACCTCTTTGCCCTTTCGTGATGTACATTTGATGCCCTGCCTTTTAAGATCTTGCCATGTCTCCTTGTCAACAACATTGCACGACGCTTCCGAGTCAATCAAAACATCCCTTAATGTTGCCCCTCCAACATTTAACTGAACAGTGCCACTTTCAGCACCACAGACATAACCTTCTGAATCAGAGAAAACATACTAATTATTATACCCTGCACCCTGTACTGCTTGTTGCCTTTTCCAGATTCAGCTTCATGCTTTCCAGTTTTCGTTGTCTTGCACATGGTCGCAAAGTGGCCAGGGTCACAGGTGGCCTTGCGAGCTGGACGACTTTGATCTCGGGCGGAGTGACCTTCCTTTCCACAACGGAAGCATCTTCCATTCTTTCTATGAGTCAATGACACTATTTACTTTTTATTTCTTTGCTTTAATCTCCGCTGCCTCCGATGAACGAGCGATCAGCTAAACCTTTTCCAGAGTTAAATGTTGGCCCTTTTCTAGAAAGTTTCTCCGCAGCTTACTTGATTGGCACTTGTCAATCACCTGGTCACGAATCTGTTCGTTTCTTTTTCTCCTCGAAATTACAGTATTCTGCCTGTTGCCGTAACCGGGTTACCAACTGGTTGAAATATATGCCGTTCATACGGAATGTTGACTATCGGTTCAAAGTACGAATCTAGCGTACGAAGAGCTCTCTCATACATATTAGAAGAATCTCTCTCACCGGATGGCGGTCTTGGGTAAGTTAACGTAGCAAATATTTCCTGAACATCCATTTCTGCGAAATGTATAGTAAAAGGGTTTTTTTCTGTTTTACATTCTTTACTCCCTTTACGCGGTTTTCCATATCGCCTCCAACGGGGACCGAAGCTCGTCGAATCGCCTTAACCAATCGAACGGTGGAATTCCTCAATCTCCGGATTTGTTGCCGTGATTCCTACGCCAACTTGAAATATTGAGTTTTGTTGAGTCCCGACTCAACAGAGATTAGCTAGATACCGTGTCAAACAAAACTCATCGCTTTTATTTAAGTCCAAACAATCACACTGCATTGCTCTCTGGGTAACATAGGTCCGCAATACACTACAAATACCGCACTATGACGATAAAACGGTAATGCTATAGCATAAATAGGAGGAATGCAGAGCAGAAAATAATGTAATTAATAACTAGTTTATAGAAATGGTAGAAATGATGCCAAGGGAAGGGAGATGTTCAATTACGCTTGCAATAATTTAACGACGGTTCGTGCGTGGAATTGAAGGGAAATTTTATTTTACTAGGTCTTGAGAAGGGACGGTACAAAACGTGGACCCCACTGGACCTCTCGAGAGAAGAAAGAAAACAAATGGTGGTTTTCACATTGACGTCATCAAATTCTAAAGTCGATTTTTGTCTAAAGGAGGTTGAAGATGATCTAGAAATAAATCTATTTTCAAGTTTCCAGTTCAGTGACGTCTTTCGTTCAAAAATACAGCATTTAAATCCCTATGAATCTCGGCAGTTTGCAGCATTCAAGTACATTAGGAGATGTGTTCACACACATGAATGTTACCTCATGAGCGAAAAGTAAGCGCTTTCATCGCAATGTGAACCACAGATGTCTTCGTCGATTACCGGCCGCCATATTGGTGGATCACATAGCGTCTCCATAAACGCTTTGACAGAGAACTCAGAAACGATATACAACACAGACCTGAAAATTGAAGAAGTCTTCAAATGATTTGTTTCCTACATCACTCCAAGTTCTTGGCCTTTGTTATTGAACGATTTCGAATTTATTGCTGCCGCAGTGAGTGAGCCTGAAGCGAACGAATGAGGCAGCTCTCTAATCGGGAGAAGAACACATTTTTCTTCAAAACGCAAGGGATTGTGGTTATGCGAAAATGGAGGAATTAAGATGCGCGGTATGATCTTCCCTTCTCAAACTAAAGATAGTTTACACGAGTTTCACGCAACCAAAAAATATATTCTAAATCGTTAAATGAAAAAGGCCAAAAACTTGGAATGTTGTGGGAAACAAATCTTTTAACCACCTCTCCAATTATCAGATCTGTGCGGTACATCGTTTCGGAGTTATTTGTCTCACGCAACTGTATAGAGTTTTGTATGGAGACGCCATGTGATCCACCCAACAATATGTGACCGTTAATCAACTAAAATATCTGGAGTTCAGTTTGCGATGAAAGCCCTTACTGCTCGCTCATGAGAAAAAATAAATATGCATTAACAAATCTCCTAATGTACTTGAAAGGCTCAAACTGCTGAGATTTATAGGGGTAGACTTTTTTTTGTCAACCAAATGGTGTCACGCAAGGTGAAAACTGCTGTAAGACGTCACGGAATTTAGGTCATCTTCAACCTTCTTTAGATAAAACTTCAGAAGATCTTGCGGTTTTGATTTTAGAATTTGATGACGCCACTTTGAAAACCATCTATCATTTTCTTGTCGTGAAAGTTGAGTTTGTGTTGTGTGACGCTAGTTTAATCTTATTTGTGATTTTCTTTCTAAGTGCTGGCATTCGGTTAAAATCGACTGACAAGTCAAGTTATCTTCTATTGCATCTGTCCATGTAAGCATACCGCGTTTCCGTTCGACAAATGATCTTTTGTGCAAGGTGATTTTAGGTGATAAGCTTTAATCAAGAGCCCAGGACTAAGAGCGGACAATTTCCATACGAAGCCTATGTCACGGCATTTTTACAGACCGCTCTATTTTTAAACTACCTTTTCCTCGGAAAATGTTCCGGTCCGGTGGCAACTGCTAACCCTTTTGTTTCGAAAGGGCGAAGGTGAAAACAAGTCACAAATTTCCGACTTCTCCAGATATTTAAATCGCTAAGGGAAAAAATTTCGTTGCAAATGCGATTGTATTGGTCGCAATTTTAAGCCCTGGTTGCCCCACTGAAATACCGTAAATCCTGTGTAAAGCTCCGCCTCTCAAATAAGCCCCTTTCTCTAAGAAGCCTCCCCTTTTCAGAGCCGGGAAGAAAGTTATTAAGCCACTCTCTCTTTTAGGCCTTCCCCCTAACCCCCTAAACTGTTAATTAATCCATAGTTAGTAGAGTACCCTGCGAGCAGAGTCTCTTTCGATCTTCCTAGATAAGTCGGGAAGAGGAAAGTAGACTCTGCACGCCGCCTCCACATTCTTTGATTTGCCGCTCATCCAAATAATTGGACGTCCAGTTTCGACTTGTCAAACCTGTTTTTTTTAATGTTTGCGCATGATCATTCGCCACGCGTCATCAATATTTTGAAATTTACAACAGTGTGGCAATTTTAACTGTTAGGAATTCCCGTGAGTTTTTCCTATGTGTGTCAGTTACAGATACTATTTTGACAGAAACGTATAAATTTGTCAGCAAAAAATGAAATGGCATTTTAAGAGTATGGACTATCTTGAGTTTCCGATGAAATGATTCTTTGATTGTCGTGTGTTTGCCAGAGTTGTTCGAAAATATCCTGACTGTTTGTTTTCGTTTTGTGGTTTTGTGGCTACTAGTCACGCGTGACTGACTCCGAATACATTTAAATTTTTAACGCATGCTCAATACGAAATGTGGAGGCGGCGAGCAGAGTCTACTTTCCTCTTCCCGAGTTATCTAGGAAGATCGAAAGAAGACTCTGTTCGCAGGGAATTAGTAGAGGGGAACTGGTTAGGAAACAGGCCTATTGTTTTGTGGAGGAGTCACGTGACCTCAAAGTGCACAAGTTTTCAAGATGGCAGACATGAAGGACGATTAATTTGTGTTTGGCGAAGATTTCGAGGCGATTTTAGGTATATTAGAGGAAGATGAAGCATTGGAGGAGGAATTTACAGCTTTAGCTAGTGATGTGATTAAACAAACTGTTGTATTTGTCTTGTATTCTGGCTGCATTGAAGTATAGTTTAATATTTCGGATTTGTTCCCGCAAGTGAATAAAATGTGTTGCAAATAACTTGTATATCACTCAAATCTCCATAGCAGACGACATTCAATGACCTGGGCCAAAACATAAAGTAGGGAACTCTAGACTTTTCCTATCTTTTTGCTACCGATGATGCGTTTCGCTAAATTAAATACTCACCCCCCCCCCTTTCATATAAGCCCCCCTTCCCACCTTAAACGTGCTTGAAATAAAATTCCTCAAATAAACAAGATGCTTAACTTACACAGAATACCAAGGCCTCTTCTGATTTTCTTAGGTATATATAAATAGGCCAAGTCTGCCTCCTCCTCAAAGCGAGTCTAAGTGCAAAGTTTTTGTGATGATAATTAGTTCTTCTTTACAAATGAATGAAGACTTATTTTCATAAGGAAAACTTCACAACTTCGACTCGCTTTGAAGAGGAGGCAGACATAGACTCGGAAATGGCCTATCCTACTTGACCACCAGTCAGGTGTCACGTGTTTCAAGTATGTTTATGAGCAGCCGGCGTTTTTCTCTTTATATGATTGACTTAATTGAACCAAAAGGTCGAGACAGCAGAAAGCAAATCGTTATCTTTAAGAAAGTTATGACATTTTTTAATTTCGAAGACATGTTTCGATGTTACAAACATCATCGTCAGTTACAAAATATTTGAAAAACCGTTAGGACTTATATAACAACTAGGCGAAACTTGCATAATTAAAAATGATTAAGTGACA
>BLFO01001865.1:30049-35468 GCA_014634245.1 Montipora cactus
AAGAAAGCCGGCCCACAAATTCTGCACAGTGTACTGAGCATCAAAACGAGATAAAATAAAGTAAAAACCTCATTACATGGTACTACTTCAACTTAAAAGCGCGCTTGTTCATACGCAGATGTTGGCCTCTCTCTTTGTCTCGCTTCGAACCACGCAACAACAAAATTTACAATTTAACAAAAGGTTAAGTAACATGGTTCTGGCCACTGTAAGAAAATCGGAAAATTAAATAATTACTTCCTTACCTTTATTGGTTCTTTCGATTTTAAGGCAATTCAACAGAAATTCAATTCAACGTTGTTAGTGCCATTTACTCAACTTCAGTAATAAGAATTCACTTCAATTAGACTAGAGCCTGACGGCGAACTGGTGAATTCTCAGTAACGTGAGCATTAATTAATTTCCGAGTCTTTTGTTTTTCCTTGGTTTTTGAGAAAGCGAAACTGGGTTTTCGAACCAACATACGTGCTCTTAAACCTACGCAAAAGCTAATAAACGAGACTTTCCGTCTATATCTAGCCCCTAAAATTTTAATCTTAATGGAAAAGCTGATTTTATTAAGGAAATCTAAGAACGGTGTTACTTTAATATGTTAAATAGCCTTTAAGGCTTTGATCGTTTTCAATATCTTTGGGCAAACAATTTTTATCAGCCAAGGGTAATCCCTGATCTTTGGCATTAGCTTTCGCACATTGAAAATAAAAACTTAATTCCGACTTCACTGACAAGATTCGTGGCACGAACTAAATGCTACCCTTCAGTTTGTTCCGGAGAAACAATATCAGAAGCTCATTTTGACTCTTATCAACGCCGGGATTAACTAAGCCTTAGTTATAACCGGGTTAGACGAAGCTTTAGCCTTTCAATTTTACAAAACGGTGCAACTGCGGTCACCATTTTCCATGTTTTGCTGACACTAAAAGCAAAAAGGAAGAAACGAAAAAGGAAAACAGAAAATGGCGTACGTGGAAACTGACACAATCAAGACTTCAAGGTGGAAATATCGAAGTACTACGACATTGTTTATGTGCCACATTTAAGAGTAATTATTATTAGTATACTGAATGCAGCCGATGCTGCGCTGTAGACAAGTTTATCAGCTACCTGGTAACTCCAGTGTGCTTTGCCTTTTGTCACAACGAGTTTAGTTGTAATCATGATATAATCCGAGCATCCCTTGTCGTGTTCAACTGTTTACACAGAAACCCTAAGGGCATTCTTTAAATACACATTCAGGTGACAAACAGGTCTTCACAACGCCTATATATATATTAGATTGTGCTGTTTCCATTGTATCTTGGAGCCGTTGTATTTTGGATCAAAAATTTTTTATTAATAAACAGAATCATAAATCGTAACAAAAACTTTGCTTCAGGGAATGGACCATTTGTCGGAAGAGACAGTGAATATCATTTTAGTTAAGAAATTCTGAATGATATAAGATTTCAAGATTAATAAGCATAGATTTTATGATTTCCTGCAGACAGTGATCGGTCCACCATTGACGCAACCTCGAATGACCTTGAGTGCTCAGCCAATCGCAATGCAGAGAATGCAGTATATTAATTGAAACTTCGCATGGAGTTTTCAGAGTAGCTCTTCACACACCCTTTGTAAGCTCGATCGATTGATTGAGTCTCGTTCGTTGCATTGATTGAGTCTCGTTCGTTAGAGTGTTATTCCAGTAAACGGGGCAGAGTTCACGGTACATTCTGCAAATGGCAAGAATTATCCGGGTAAATCCAGACCTTTGCAGTTTGCTTGAATAACTGCTTGACGGTCTCCGCAGAATACTGGAACTACCATGAATTTTCTTGAAAGAGCTCCACTTCTTCTGCCAATCAGATGAAACGCAAAAGCAAATATAACCGATTCGCCGAATTGTTCCCGCGCTTTATAGCGCTACATGTATTCGGTCCATATGCAACAATTACCATGATGTCTCCCTTCTATCTGTTTCTGGCAAGGTATTTGGGCATATCATCTTGCACAGAATGCGAGGAGGCATAGAGAAAAAGCTCCGAGAGAACCAAGGGGGTTTTAGGAGTGGACGTGGCTGTGCAGACAAGATATTCTGCTTTCGGATGCTGATTGAAAAATGTATTGAGTTCCAACTGCCGGCCCTTGCCATCTTTGTAGACTTTAAGGCCGTTTTCGATAGCATTCACCCCCTTCTATGTAGAACATTCTCTATGACTACGCCGGGGATCCCCGAGAAGTAGATACGGCTTATCCGCTGCATATACCACAACTGTGAAGCTGCTATCCTCGTTGAAGGGGAGATACCGGACTGGTTCAGGATTGAGACTGGTGTTCGACAGGGATGTGTTTGGTCCCCACTGCTTTTTGGCATAATGATTGACTTTGTTCTTCGCAAGAGCTGTGACCGACCTTCTGCAGGAATATGTATGAGAGAACACAGACGCGCACTTTTCGGCATGGAACAAGCATAGTACTTGACTGACCTGGACTATGCCGGGAGATGTTACACCTCTTGAGTCTGGAAGCGAAAGGGGCCAACAGGCCTTGTACTCCTTGCAGCGAGCTGGAGACGAAGTTGGCCTCACTACCTCTAAATCTGAGATCAAAACCATGGGGTTCGGGGAAACAGAGTCAGAGTCAGATGGTGAACGCGTCGATGCTGTCAACCACTTTCGTTATCTGGGCTCTGAAGTCATGTCATCTGGCCGACTAGATGAAGAATTAAAGACTAGGATTGGGCGTGCCCCTTCGGCATTCGGACAGCTATCTAAGATCTGGAGGAGCAAAACTAGTTTAAAGACCAATCTGTGCATTTACAATGCCGTTGTAACATCTACCTTACTCTATGGATCCGAAACATGGGCGACCACTAACCGAACTAAAACCGAAATCCGAACTAAAGAAACTGGATGTTTTCGACAACGCATGCCTTCACCGTAGCCTAAGGAATAAAGTGGTTCCACCGGGTAAGTAACACTGCAGTCAGGGAAAGAACAGGTCAGACCAAGGGCGGATCTAGGGGAGGTGCACTGGGTGCGCGTGCACCCCCCCTCGGTTACCAAAAAAACACGTTTTAGTTAATGCCGTAAGCTTAGCTAAAAAACGGCAAAGCGAATTAAGCTACTAGAGGATATTAAAAGCACAAAAACTGCATTAAGTTAGATTTTTATTTGCCTCGTCATTTACAGATTTATCATACTACAGCCCTAACCCTCTTAAAAGCATGTATTATACATTGTCTAACATATAAAGATTGGGCTTCCTGTGCATTTCCGTCTGGCATGTGCACCCCCCTAGCCAAAATGCTAGATCCGCCCTTGCAGACTCCAGCATCTTTACTCCTTAAGACTAGAAGACTAGATTGGTTCGGAAAGACTTCCCAAAGCCACGTTATCACAACGGAGGTCTGGGAATGCAAAGCGAAGAAGGGGAAGGTGCCGCAACCGGTGGATCGATGCCGTGACACGTGATGCAAAACTAGCCGGAATGGATCAGGATTTGGAGTCAACGGCAGCTGACAAGGCACAATGGCGGGACATGCTCGTACTATTGGTGTCTTCGCACCACGTTGCAAAGATGATGATGATGGATGATTGGCTCTGCGCCTGTTGCAGATTGGAAGAAAAACGGGGATTCAAAGTCCTTGAAATAATGCGACGAGATTCCACTCCTTTTTCTCCGCTATTATAGTAGTCGAGGAACGTTCCATCCGAAAACGACTCGATTTTGTACGTGTTTTAGACGGTTAAAAGTGAGATGTTTGATACCCCTGGAAAGTAATACGCCCGTGCGGGTTACTGGGGCGAAAATTATATAGCATATTATCGCCGCCAGTACCTGCGGAGTCAGAGGTCATCTTTTGTTTTCGACTGAAAAGCGAACGCGGCGAAGTGGCGACGACATATGGAGAAGCAGCCTCGCCGCCGCCTTTATGGCAATTATTTCATTTTGTCTACTTTCCTAAGAAAAACTCGAAAAATAAAGACAGTTATTGAGTAAACAGGAAGCACGTTACGACAAATGCAAAAAGATTCATCTTCTCCTAAAAACGGCTTCGCGGAATGAAATTAATTTGTTCTTGGCAGCTCACTGATTAAATTCAGATTATCCTCACTTATTTCGTTAAGAACTGTGTAATACGGCAGCTGGAGACTTTGCTTCATTAGATGAAATATCGTTACTTTCCTTTATTAACACTTTTCTGGACTCTTTGCGCTCATTCGCAAACACAGGAAAAACAAGGACGATTTCCCTCAGAAACCCCAATGGTGTTTTGCTTAAGAATAGAAGAAAGAAGTACGCTACAATTAAAATATCTATAGGATAATAAAGCATCATCTTTCTTTTCTCAAAACTTACCGATCAAGCCGGCCGATAAAACCATATGGGTCAAATTAAATGTAAAATGAGAAAAAGAAACTGGAGATTAAATTTTCTGGCGACTCCGGTATCATTCTTTGACGTATTAGTAGTGTTTGTGGGTAATTGCGGTTCGTTTAGAGAATTTACGTAAAATACAAAATTTGTTTTCTCGCTA
Source organism: Montipora cactus (assembly GCA_014634245.1). NCBI lineage: Eukaryota > Metazoa > Cnidaria > Anthozoa > Scleractinia > Acroporidae > Montipora > Montipora cactus. Next base: position 34,569 of record BLFO01001865.1, read on the forward strand.
TCGTGAAAAATTATCACAATTCCACGAATGTTTAAATCTTCGTTTAAAAAAAATACAAGATACGGCTTCATGTAAGATGCAACTTTTTATACTGAGTATGACAAAAATGAGAAAATGCAGTGACATTTCAACAGATTAGGCAATTTGTGTCGCTTGAGTTATTTGACTGATTAGCATTTCATAAATTCAATTTTCAATCTTGTGTTTACCAGAAGAATTCTTACTCTGATAATCTCATCAATGTTAAAATACCAATGGAACTGAACTCGATCTAACAAAGTTCTGTGTCTACCACAACTCTCAGATCGTTGAGCTGCTGGCGCTGAACGTTCGCAGTTTGCGTGATAATTGTGCCACTTTGATATTTTTAGCTCAGTTGAGAGCATAGTTCTTTAAACGACAGCACACAAAAGTACGTTGCCTTTGTAGTAATAAGGCACAAGCATACGGCATCAGTCGCCCTCATTACGATATCTAAATCCGTACCACTTGTGATTATTCGTAACAACCAGTGTTTGACAAGCACGCACGAACAAAATGTTTTTGGTTCATTAGAGCTGCTTTCATACGCAGGGTAATTTATGTATGGCTATGAAGCGATGAAAGGAGACTCACGAATTCTTTGAGACTTATAGCTGCTACGAAGACACATGTATGGATAAAACAAAGATACCTTGCCTGTATCAGGACCCATCAGTGCCGTTCAGTCAAAAGCGAAATTCCGCTAACGCAACGGTTCACTACACTGAAGTTTCTGAGGTGGATGCACCCCATTGATCTATTTATATTAAATGATTCGTTGTTTAGTCAGTATTTGAGAACTTACCGATCCCAAAGCTGGTTCTGTCGTTGAACTCTTCTCTCCGTCAATATGATATATATCAGCACTTATATGGAGTA
>BLFO01001865.1:38995-56495 GCA_014634245.1 Montipora cactus
CCCCCCCCCAACAAATGAAATAAAATGTTCGGTTCAAAGTTCAGTAGTCTATATGCGTGTCTCAAATTCAATGTTCACTGATCATCATTAGCAATGTCTTGGATACGTAACTCTGCTGCAACTGCTGCATCCCGTCTGGGCCTGAATGGCGGTGCGGTAGGGCTGAGAGACGTAGCGTCCTTTACTCTGTCGCACGACAATTCCAGGGGGTACAACTGTTGCAGTTAAAAAAAAAACGTGTTCTCCTATCGATTGCAAAACAAGATCAATTTCAAAGATCAAATGTCAACTATAAAATTCTACATTGTGAACAAAGTGACAGAAAGCTAATTAAATGTCAATCACGGCTTAACAGTTTCCGAAACACAGTCGGTCCAGACGCTGCCTAGGCACTATCAAGATTTTAAATGCTTTTAATCATTTTATATTTTATGCCTTAATTGCTGTAGTCTATTTATTTAGATGTTAATATGTGAACTTTTGAATATATCTTAGCCTAGAAATTAATTAATATTCTCTTTTTTATCTTTTACTATAGTAGTTGTGATCTGTAAGTAATGTTATCCCTATTTTAATATAGCTTCATATTGTAGTTATTTTCACACGACCCTACAAGCTCTGAGCTTTAATCCCTATCGTGTTTAAATAAAGGATATGATGATGATGATAATGATGGAAACGAGAATTTTTGTAAATGGAACGACACGTTTCGCTCGGACTGGACCGAACGGTCAAAGAGGACAGAGGTGGTCCCGAATATTCCGGTCGGACCGAACCGAAACGGACCTTTCCATTTGACTTCAGCCCGACACTTCCGGAAATTCTGGCTTAATGGAAAGCACCCTAATACATATTACCCATTAAAGTACCTTACTCAGCCACTTTACATTACGCGCCCACATTCAGTTCACTCCGCGCCATTTTCAGGGCCTTCGAAACTGAATTATATGACTTTGTAAAGTTTGGCTATAGGATTCTGTTTTTCCAATGGAACATAAGCTATGTTTATTAGAATTTGAGTTCCTAATATTATGTATGTATGGATGTATGGCTTGCTCTTCGCAACATGTCATCGAGTGGAAACGGAATCGTTGTTGAACCACCTGCTCTTGGAATGGCGCGCAGCGAAGAGTACCAAAAAATTGGGAATTCCTCGAATAACGGCAGGAACGATCAGAATTAATGCAGTATCATTCCTGGAAAATTAAGAAATAACTTCTTGGACTACGTTGTAAGGAATCACGAACAGTAAACCCACCGTCGGATCGATAATTCTGTTCAAATATTCTTGTGCGTGTCTTCCGCTCAGGCTGCTCGCACTGAACAAAGAGGCAAGACAAGTCTTCGGCAAACATTTGAATACTGATCACAATCAGTAAAAAGCCTTTATCCATTGCTGTTCATCACTGGGTTGCCAGTCGGAATCTGCGTTTTATTTATTTATTTTTTTCCGTGTCGGGAAAAGTCTTTTCTTTCTCTCCCCTGCTAAGTATTGTCTTGGTGGGTAGAGACATTTGCACGTATTTTTGCTAGGCTTCAGGGGGTACTGAGAAATGGGTAGATTTTATCTGATGGACACAGTAGAAAATTTCATCAACCTGCAATGGCAGCGAAAGTCATTGTAACGCGAATGGCGTTTTACTAGATCTTTAAGGGAAATATACCCTTGTGGAGCTCAAGAATGGAACTTCAATTGGATAACAAGACAGGCGGGGAAAAATCCCGGGGGGGGACTCCCATATGAAACAGACGGGGATGCTCGTCGTCTCGCTTAGGGATGTAAATTTTGGATTTTGGTCTCGCTTAGGGTGTTCCGGGCAAAGCGCCAATATTTTAAGCCGCCAAGGTCAAAACTTGCTTAAGCCACGCCCAGATTGGTCTCCTTTAGAGGTCACAAAAAGCTTGAGCCACGCCCAGATGGTCTCCTTTAGGGTGAAATTCAAGATTTCCGACGAGCATCCCCGTCTGTTCCATATGGGAGTCCCCCCCCCCCCGGGGTAAAAATAAATACTGGGAATGTGATTAGCCTAACTAGCCTCGGTCACATGCGTAAAATTGAAAGAATCTGAGTTGTAAAACGAGGCTAGTTAGGCTAATTAACACAAAGACAAAAGAATAATTTGTTGACGGCCATTTTTGCATTCGTTCAATGGTCTTTGACAACAGTTGCATCTTTCGCCCTCGAATATCACAAAGTGAGCTTGTTTGTAATATTATTTTACAAACTGTAATTTTATGTACAACACCGAAACCAAATGGCAAATTCTGTATGGGTGTAAAAGGAATCGAAGGCTTCGAATGCATCACAGTGTTTACCGAAGTCTGTCAATTTACATTTATTTTGTACTCGACTCTGCGTAGTTTTCATGTACAAAAAGTACCGGTAATTGAAAATGTTACAGTGAAGAATTATTGGAAAGAAAGCTTGTTGTCTATTTTGTGCTTCGTTATTCACGGAAAAGGTTCTGACCAAAAGGGTTTTATCTGAATTTTATTTAATCACGGATTGTGTGTCTTGTTTGCACGCACGCAATTAAAATAGGAAGGGTTTTTTTGCCTTCTAAAGCAAATATTTTGTTTGTTTCAATAACTTTTACGGTGGAAAAGGTTTTTGCGACATTTTTCGTCCAAATGAATGCCCAAAAATACAGCTTTTTAACGACCTTTCTAAGTGGAATATTTTTGTAAGGTAATATTCACTGTCAAACAGTTGCCTATAAGCTTGAAATAAACTCATCAAGAAATTTAGTCGCATTTATCTCTTTGTCGAGTTCTCGTTTAAATATTTTACTTTCTTCGGGTAATAAAAACAATTTGAAATTTGTCTTGTTGATCAAGAATTATTTGAAAGAAAGCTTGTTGTCCATTTTTTGCCTCATTATTGAAAGAAATGGTTCTTCAGTGAAGGGATTGATCAACATCTCGGGTCTCGGGTCCATGATAACTCGACAAAGAAGGCTTCCCGACCCGACAGATGAAATGTAAGTATTCGGTTAAATATTACAACAAAATTAAAAAACGAAAGATGGAAGTGTCTTGGCTAAAAATGTACGTTGTTTAACTCTAAAAGCGACGAACAATTGACATTCTTCCCAGCCTGTAGTTCATTCAATGTAAACAAGAACCTTGACACAAGGAGATCACGTTCACCCTTGGGGTTGTCTAGCACGCGATCAATTTCTTCCTTTTGACATAACATTGTGCCCTTCCCCTTGATTTATAGAAGTTACAGACGAGAGGTCTGGGTCGGGGTCGGGGTGTCTTTTTTTCCAATTTTTTTTTGTTTCAATTTTTGACGTTATTCTCCTGTAATGTTATATTCGAATGTTTGGCATCTTTCTTTCATTTATACGGAATCTACGAAAGAGACATCTTTGTTTTTCGAAATTAACAGAATTTCAGACTGAAATTGGAATTTTTGTGGGGAATATACACTAACTCCTTGAGACACTGAAGATCCGCTGAGCTCCACATTTTAAAAGCACATTTTAATGTTTACTTCGTAAAAACCTCCGCAATACAATTAAAACGAAACAGAACATAGCCACAGTTCCACGATAGTCGTCACACAACGTTATCATTTGCTTGTTTTCGCAAAATTGTTTTCAATGTTGTTCTGTTTTTTATAGTGATATTGGATTCGATCCCGTGACGTCCGAATAGAATTGACTAGCAAGTTCCCGTGCGACTCTGGCTTTACTACAAACCGTTTCTAGTAAAGACAGACAACAACATGACAGCAACACGAGCAACGAGGAAATTTAAACTTTGCGTGACTGCGTGACGATCACATTTTTTTTATTTTTCTCAAGAAGTAAACATTGCAATGCTGTTTTTAAGTGTGGAGATCAGCGAGTCTTCAGTGTTTTTGGCAGTTGGCGTATATTTCATAAACTCCAATTTCAGCATTTCCGGAAATGATCTTAACTTCCAAAAACAAACTCCGATTTTCGAAAAGACTAAGTCAGGTTATCGCAAAAACCAACAGGAGAATAACGATAAAAATTGAAACCAAAAAAAATGGGAAAAAGAAAAGGCACCCCGACCCCGACCCCGACCCCGACCCCGACCCCGACCCCGGCCCCGGCCCCGGCCCCGCGTTTTGGCTACTACCGCAAAAATTAAACGCCGCAAAATAAAAGTGCTAACCTGATAATTCCCAGCTTTTGCGATACTATTTGCTGCAAACGAAAAACCAAATTAAATTTTTATCTATCATCAGATTAGACTGAAAAGAAGAAGAATTATGAAGCGGAAACAACATGTTCAGTCCTTCCTTAGTGTGTGCACGTGGCGTAAACGTTGCTTAGTGAAACTCTAGACATGCACAACATGCAAAAAAGCATCCGTCAGAGCAATTTGCAGTTAGCTTTTTTGCAGACTATTTCACTTAAAGGGGCTATGTCACGTTATTTTAGGGTGTTGCAGGGAAATCCTTAGTTAGTCACAAGTTTTAAATTCGAAAATGGTAATGTGGAATTCCTTTAGCGATAAAATTATCGTTACTTCACAAACGAAATGATTATGAGAAAAAACCTTTATGCAGGCGATTTCTCATAAACTTGGAAAAGAAGAAATTCTAGGAATGTAAAGTAAGAGCATATCATCTAATGCTACAACTGTGTATTGCGCGCGCCACACTGAAACTGTCTTTAGTTTACTTTGTAATCGCTAACCGCTTCTCAAGCACCGCGCTAGCAGCAAATTAATTTATCTCGCCTTGTTGTTTAATTCCACTACGAACTGCTTGGGTATAAAATAAATATGGATTGCTTGCTTATTAATTAACGTCCAATTATCCATTTAAAAGTTCAAACAACTGAGTACCCCTAAGTAATAACTGACTAATTGGGTGAGAAAGGTTCTTTAACCTGTCACGTAGTCTTCCGTGGTTTAGTGGTCATCGCGATTGTCTCTGAAGGAAGAGATACCGAGTTCGAATCCCACTCGCCTTCTACGAGACAGAAAAATCTTACGCATGCGCAGCCAGATTGCGAGCCGGAAAAAAAGTCCAAAAACAGAGACGCGGGCGGCAACCGGAAGTGAGCTGTTTTCCCTTTTAACCGGTTTTCACGCAACCACATTTACATTGCTAAGTATCTTTTCTCCATTAGAGATGATTAGTACAAAAATCTGAGAGACACAACTGTCCTGGCACGCGAAATTTTCTCTTCCGGTTGGCGTCCGCGTCTCAAAACCGCGCGTGTGACGAGTAGTTGACGTGGCGGCCGGTCGCGAAAATAAGGACTTTACGATAGGACGACGACGACGGCTACGAAAACGCCACAAAACAACGAACTTAATGAACAGAAGCAAAGGCTCTGCCCGCCCAGTACCTGCGTTTTGCATTTTGGTACATTTCTTTGCCGTCCTCGTCCTAACAATGGACGTGAATTGACTAATTTATAAGGTTGTGTAGAGGACGTGAAATCCTGACGAAATATTTGTAATTTTCTTCCTAAACAACCATACCGTTGATGCCAATTTTATTCCCGCAATGTTGATAAACATTTTCCAATCCGAACGACTTGGAGATATCATGAAAATGAAGTTATTACTATAACGGGAAATAATACTTTTAGACCAACGTTCTCGTTGGCGCCGTTGTCGTCCTTGCTCAAGGTCTTTTCCATCGCCGCTTCGCCGTTTCGCAGCCACCCCCTCTCTCAACCAAAACTCAACGGAGCTATCATCATTTAGTCGAACGTGTTTAAATAAAATAAATGACAGATACAATCGTACCAATTGTCATGCATGCCTAGCACAGCGCCACCTTGCATCCCAAGTGTGAATGCCTTGGGCTATCTCGTGCGGACAGTCGTCGGTATATTATAGAATTTTTAACTTCAATTTTGTGTTAAGAAAATTTGAAGAAGTGTATTGTGCACCTGGCCTCGGTTGTTCAAAAGGTGGATAACGCTATCCCCTGGGTAAATCGCCTATCCAGCTGATAAAGGTCGATAAACACTAGCAAAACCAATTGAGTCATGATGATCCAATATGGATAGCGCTATCCACCCTTCGAACAGCTGGGCCTGTATTGTAGTTATTGAATATCCGGATGGTGGCTGGCAACAATTTTATCGAAACTAATCCCGTTATTTCTCTGGAACAATACATATAACATTAAGGATTCTGTTGCTTCGCAGTGGAATCGAATTTCAAACGAATAAAACATACCTTTTCACTCTCCGACCAGCAAGCTCACCACCGAGAACACTATGAAATGCTTGGTATTTGTTCAATAAATTTCACATGAATTTTGCTCAGTATACGAGCAAACAATGGATCCTGTGATCGAAGCACCGCTCGCGTTCAAACCCGATCCTATGATATTAGAGTTTGACAAAAAGCTGCAAGGTATTTTTTTTTTTTTTTTGACATTTTACGTCAGTCAGTCAGTCAACATAACACTGAAAATTGACTTTTTTGTGTGTGTGTCCTATAACAAGGAAGACTTAACAAGATGCTGTCAATCATATTGATTGTTTCTATATTGTTATATTCTTATTTTGGGTGCTCATAAAAATGTCATATAAAACCGCCGCTTTGTTTTTTCTTTATTGCAACCCTACCTAAATATCCTCGCAAAAGAAGGGATTGGAGTGAGGAAGCAATCCGCTCGCTTCCCACGGACGTATTCATTTAGCGCGGATCTCCTTGTAGAAAAACACTTGTAAGTAGGATATTCTGACCGTGAAAGCTGACACTAATAATAATAAGTAAAGGACTAAATTGGACACTGCAGCAAATGCTTACAACTTTGTGTTTGCTCAGTACAGGAAACAGTTTGCAATTGGTTTGATCGATCAGCGCGTCCGCGTGAAAAACATAAAAACACAAAAGAAAGCATTTCCTTAAGCTGGCTGGTTCGCCCAGCTGAAATATATTGTAAAGGTTGCTTCCGCGATAGCTGTGTCTTTTAAATCACATTTTTGTATTTCTTGCGATCTGATTGGCCTACTCCATCAGCTCATATTAGGTCATGCAGCACACGATAGCGCAAATTTCCGAAAATCCAAACGTTCAGAATTTATTAAACGAAAAGGAAAGCAAAATTTATTTAAGTGTCTAGTCGTTCTAGCGATGGAGCGCTAATTCGGGATACTGTAAACTGAAATCAACAAATCAACGCAAATCAAATGTTGGCCGGTTTTTCAGGAGAATGGAATATCGGAGCACCCGGAGAAATATCTGTCGGAGTAGAGTAGAGAACCAACAAACTCAACCCACATATGAGTCTGAGAATCGAACCCGGGCCACAATGGTGAGAGGCGGGTGCTCTCACCACTGCGCCATCCATACAGCCAGCCCTATATTTTTCTGACTTCAAACATTCAACCGTCAAAAATTACAGGGGTTTTCGGAAAAAAGACGGCCTCATGTAAAGCCAAACCCAAAGCGCAAAGATTAAAAATACAGTCAGTCAGTCAGTTATCAAACCTCTAGGGGTGTAATAAATATCCTGTATTATGGACGATGTCTTAAATAAATAACATGGAAAGCGCTGGTCACCAACGGAGAAACCATCGATTTGCTAGCCAGTGTTGAAATAAACCCTCGACAAAAAAATCCCGCCAGGGTCGAGGGCTATATAATTGCTCACATGATTATGCAGATTCTCGGGTTTTGATTGGTTATATCGCTATAATTACCCCGCGTGGCCCGCGTGGGTTATCATAACATTGGCGTTAATTTTCAAAAGGTTGCCTCCCGTTTTATCAATGCCGTTTCCTGACATTTCAAGAAATAAGCTTCGTGAAAGAAAATTCAATTCAGGAGAGCACAGAAATATTACTACTAACTTTGGTGTGACACTTTTCAAAGGCAAGACGACAATTTTTTGTTGATAAAATCGAGTGAACCTGATAAGTTTTAACGGAAACCGTTTGATTATCCAGTCTCAATGGAACCTAAATGCTGTCAAGACAGTCAAAAACTTCAGTTGCCGCAAGGATGGCCATGAGTTTTAATATTAGACGTTTTGATGGCTCTTCTAACTCATTGTGGCGCTGTATAAAATATTTAGGTGTCCTGATTCAGTTGAAATATTGGCATGATAATAAATTAAGGCATTATCTCTCTATCTTGAAAGTAAAACAAATTTATTTCAATTTAATGTACTTTTATATGTATGCAAGACACCTGCATAACTCAAGTGAATCAAAACCACAATGTAAAATTGACATTTTTCGCTAAACACGTGGCAAGGACAAAGAGGAGCGAGAAAGCAATCCGCTCGCTTCCCAAGGACGTATCCGTTTAGCGCGGATCTCCTTGTAGAAAAAGTACCTGAACGTAGGATATTCTGACCGTGAAAGCTGACACTACTAATAATAATAATTTACTTCACTTCCTGGCACTGAAGTAAAGGAGTAAATTGGACGCTGTAGGAAATGCTTACAACTTTGCGTTTGCTCAGTGCAAGAACCAGGTTGCAACGGGTTTGATTGGTCAGCGCGTCCGCGTAAAAAAGGAAAAGATAAAAGAAAGAATTTACCTTAGCTGGCGGCTGGTTCGGCCAGCTGAAATATATTGTAAAAACGAAAAACTAAGGTTGCTTTCGCCTTTTAAATCACATTTTTGTATTTCTAGCGATCTGGTTGGCCTACTGCATCAGCTCATAACAGTATACGATAGTGCAAATTTCCGAAAATCCAAACGTTCAGAATTTATTAAACGAAAAGGAAAGGAACTTTATTTAAGTGTCTAGTTGTTCTAGCGATGGAGCGCTAATTCGGGGTACTGTAAACTGAAATCAACAAATCAACGCAAATCAAATGTTGCTCTCGGAGAAATATCTCTCGGTGCTGTGGCCCGTTTCTCGAAAGTCCCGAAAACTTTTCGCGGGCCCGAAAAGCCATTTGTGAAACTGCCAACCGCTTGTTTTGGAAAGCCGATCTTTTAAAATGTTTTTAAGGTAACAAAAAGAAAAAGAACTGTGTAGTTTGACGACTTGAATCTTCTCCGTTCTTGAGATACAAAAGGAATTGTGACACCCGAAAATGGCCCGTAAAGTTTCGGGACTTTCGAGAAACGGGCCCCAGAGTAGAGAATCAACAAACTTAACCCACATTTATGACGCCGAGTCTGGGAATCGAACTCAGGCCACACTGGTAGGAGGCGAGTGCTCTCACCACTGCGCCATCCCTGCACGTGCACCCAAAAACAATTATTCCATTCGTGCTTCTTTGTGGATCAATGAGGTTCCTTTCTCATCCAACAAAAGCGTTCCAAGTGTACCACACGTAAAATGCAACAACACTAAAAAAGAAACGCAATCGTGAATGCCCTCAAGAACATAACTGAAAGGAAAATCAGGCTAGCAATTTTGTTTGCGCGTGAAATAATCGTTAAATATTCCTTGAAACAAAATGTTAAAATATTCCATGGCGATTGCAAGCAGATTCTTGGTTTGGTGGTCTTCGCAGCTGTTTTTCGCTGTGTCACGAGTGTCATGCGTGGCAATTGATTTACACACTATCAGTAAGCAAAAAAATGAACAATTCTGACTACGCTAGCCCGAGTTTCAATGCATGTGTTTTTTGAGGATGCGTCAGTCAGTCATACATTGCAATAAAATCCTGATTACATCGAAAATTCAATTCAGAAGAGCACAAAAATATTATCACTAACTTTGGCGTGACACTTTTCAAAGGCAAGACGACAATTTTTTGTTGATAAAATCGAGTAACCCTGTTAAATTCTAACAGAAACCGTCTGATTATCCCGTCTCAAGGGAACCGAAACATGATGCTGTTAACACGGTCAAAAACTTCAGTTGCCGCAAGGAAAACAGATACAGGTGATAAGGGTCAATATTAGACGTTTTGATGGATCTTCTCACCCGTTGTGGCGAAAGCAATGTGTAAATATTTAGGTGTAGTGATTGACAAATATATAACTTGGAAATACCGAATCTCTTTTGTTTCTTCTCCGTGCACCCCGAAATATTGGCATAATATATCAAATTAAGGCATGATCTTTCTATCTTGAAACTAAAACAAATGATATCACAATTTAATCTACTTTTATATTTCTTATAGTTTTTAGCCTGAGGCCGATGTACCCAAGACACTTACATAAACTCAGGTGAATCAAAACCACAATGTAAGATTGAAATTTTTTGGTTAACACGTGGCAAAGACAAAGACAGTGTCCACCCCTTTCTAAATTTTCTAAAGTCTAACAGTGAATAATTTTAAGCGCATTCAAGTTTAGGATTTCATGCGAAGAAATATGAAAATATATATTTAATATATTTAAATATGGCTGGTCTCTTTTAGGGGTCAAAAAATTCCTGAGGGAAGCCCAAAGCCCATATTGGTCTCCTTTGGGGGTTTAATTCAAAATTTCCGACGAGCATTCCCACTACTTCACATGCGAAGTCCCCCCGCCCCCCACACCAAGCTCACATGTCTTTCTTACAGTGGTTGATGTTCCTTTATTAACTTGTTTGATGAAACTAATTTTTCTTATTTTACAAACTACTCGTAAACGAAAGTTCCTCCATTTTTCTGCTTTGTTGTATAAGTTAAAATGTGCTGGCAGCTGAACAGAAAACCAGTCGGTTAATTTAGCTTCCCAGCTCAAACTTCATCATAACTATAAGTATAGATTTTTTTACTCTAAGCAGTATCATATTGATTGTAAGTTAACTATATATTTTTATTACATCCATTTAGAAATCGCCGCTAATCCTTGACATCTGATTGGCTCTCAGCATTGTAATTTATTCACGAATGCGCAGTATTTTTTGCTCTAAATCGCACAATGAGAAAGGAACACTCAAACAAAACATCCAATCAGATAAAGTAACCAATCAAATTGCAGGAAAATGGAAGACAAAGAAAGCCATAGTGTGTGGCGTCGGGATTCCCAAAACTTTGCTTAAAAAAATGAGTGAATTTAATTACTTACAGTTTCTGAATGATGATTATGAGCTCCTTCAGGCTGAAGACCTACATTTAGAGTTTCCAACTAAACCGGCAACTGGATCAATAAAATATTGGTATTTACTAAAATCCTGTATTTGAGTGCATGATTAAAGTGTGTGATTTCTAAACTTCGTGTCGTGCAATTTCTAGTTAGTGCCGATCACTCTACTTGAGTTCATTTCCTTTCTTTTACAGAATAATTGTTGGCTACTAGGGTTTATGAAGTATGCTAATTTTGACGCTGTCCACTCTTTTAGGGAACCGTTGGTCAGGTTCACCATGGTCCCAGACTTTCGACGCAGGATCTCAGTGCCCTATCTTTTTATCACTTGTTGTTTCAAGTGAAGCTATGATCCTCGCAGTTATGAAGGCAATCATACAAATTGAACGGGGTTTTGAACCCGTGAATTCACGATACCGGTGCGACGCTCTAGCCAACTAAGCTATGAAGCCACTGACGTTGGGAGCTGGTCATTTGTGGGTCCAAATGTTCCCGTGATGAATGAATCTACGATGAAATGATATACGATGCTCAAAAATTCACCACCAAGCCTCGTTTGCGCAAAACTATTCACATCATCTGGACTCGGTTGCTCAAAAGGTGGATAACGCTATCCAACGGATAAACACTAGCAAAAACTGTGTGTGCACGTGGGTATCCTGTTCAAGTTTGCTCCTTTGGGATTCAGCTTAAGCAAAAATTTACAAATACAACGAAAAAAGCAAGGTGACACATACACCAACCCGGTTTATAAAATAAGTAGGATAGTACGCGCACTCTCATTGGTCAATAGCTGTGTTTAGATGAGAGTAACACGGCTGTGACATCACACGAATTTTGAGTGGTTATGTGTTGTCAGACGCGCGTTTTGATTGGCTGGTAGGAAATATGAGCGTGTATCAAGAAAATCTGTTTCAATCTAGAAGTAAAAAAAACCAGCATTTTCTTTCATTTGTCGAATAATAGGGGACTTTTTTCTGTGTTTCCATAGCCTCATCTAAACACTCGGGGGAGTTGGTCATTAATAGTATCTGCCATGACAAGAATAACAGAAAGAGCCATTTCAACGCCATTAAATACGGCTGCGACAAGATAGGTTACCCCTTCACATAGTTATGAAACCGGACAAATTTCTTTGTTGTAGGTTTTTGTTCTCCTTTTTTGGCCTTGACCGTGCACAAAACCCAATAGTTGTTTACTCTGTACTGAGGAACTAACAAGCAGAAACGTGTTGGCTACGTAATTCATGCATAGTGTATGAGCGAAAAACCATAGATTGTGCACGGTCGTGGACTTTCCAACCTAAATCTTGGCATCTTTGTTTGCTCCTTTGATGTTTGCCGAGCTTCATCATCCAATGAATATTGCTTAAATTGTTTCATAAATGGAGGAGAGAATCGAATGCGTATCAAGGCAAATTTATCGAATTTTGCTACAAGTTTATCGAATGTATTGAACAAATTCAAATATATTTGAATTTTATTGTCAATATGTGGAAATTATATATCAAACGCATATAAGCGACATCGAATATCGACACATTTCGGCAACCATACTACGGATATGAAATCAAGTGAAGCTATGATCCTCGCTGTTGTTGCTTGTTGGGATACTATTGTGGCCCACAGGTATCATGACAACTTTCTTTCTACCCATGACAACTTTCTTTCCATCATCATGACAACTTTATTTCTACCCATGACAACTTTCTCTCTACCCGTGACAACTTTCTTTCTACGCATGACAACTTTCTCTCCACCCAAGACAACAATGCTTTAACGACAAAATTGTTTCGATCCGTGACAAAATTCTTGCTACTCATGACAAAATTTTTGCGTTGACAAAACTTTTATAGTTCGGGAGAGAGCTGCTAACTGGTAAAAACCATGCGAGCGGTCTGCGGCAATGGTGTCTTCCAGATTTCTATACTGATCATCTCTAATGGCAAAAAGATACTTACCGGTAGCGATGTAAATGTGGTTGATTGCGCGTGCTTAAACCCCCTAATTAAGAAACGGCGACAACGACATCGCCACAAAACATTAAAATCATTGGTTAAAAGAGCATAAATAATCGTGCTGCACTGCAGCATGGATTTTAGCGATTCTCTGGAAAACGACAACGTGAAATCACCAAATTCGAGGTTTTGACGACAACGTAAGCATGCAACAGAGAATCATTCATACTCTATTTAGTTAACTCTGAAACCGCTCGTACCAATTTATTTTTAGGATACTTCGCCCACATTGCAGGATGTGAACGAGACTGCATAATCGCTAACGAATTATACTAGGGCCGAGTAATATTTTGAGGTGACGTTTTCGTCGACAGTCCCCGTCGTAGATCTTAAATTCCCTAATCTGCATTGGAACATGGCGTTGCCGGGAAGGTGCACGTGCGTCCTTCGAGATAAATACATACATACATAAATACATACATACATACATACATACATACATACATACATACATACATACATACATACATACATACATACATACATACATACATACATACATACATACATAAGTAGACAGGAAATCGACTTGTCTGCATAGAGTGCTCGATATCGTTAGATAGAGCAGAAATAAATGATTTGGTTGAAAAGTTAAAACAAGACTAGATGTTGCATCTCGACAACGCTGTTTCGTGAGTTGCCTCACTCATCAGGAGTTTAATACTAAATGTATATACAACAATCGTCACTTTAAGTATCCTTGAAATTTACATAAGGGCTCCCTAAGGGCTGCTCAATTACTACGCTGTAGTGATTTTTTCCTATGTCTACAACATGAAACAAGTTCATTTCTTTTGTTTAGTGTGCAGCGGTGCGGTTCGCGGATTATAATAAACTTCTCAAGTAAGCACAAGTTGCAACGCTTGCTTGCACTGCTATACGGTTTGGCGCGTGCTATGATTTGCCATGTAATTACGTGGTTAATATTATTGTCCTTCAACGACCAGACGTATTTACTGAGTTCCGTTGAGTTAAACTCAACGGAACTCAGTAAATACGTCTGGTCGTTGAAGGACAATAATATTAACCACGTAATTACATGGCAAATCATAGCACGCGCCAAACCGTATAGCAGTGCAAGCAAGCGTTGCAACTTGTGCTTACTTGAGAAGTTTATTATAATCCGCGAACCGCACCGCTGCACACTAAACAAAAGAAATGAACTTGTTTCATGTTGTAGACATAGGAAAAAATCACTACAGCGTAGTAATTGAGCAGCCCTTAGGGAGCCCTTATGTAAATTTCAAGGATACTTAAAGTGACGATTGTTGTATATACATTTAGTATTAAACTCCTGATGAGTGAGGCAACTCACGAAACAGCGTTGTCGAGATGCAACATCTAGTCTTGTTTTAACTTTTCAACCAAATCATTTACATACATACATACATACATACATACCTGCCTATCTAATTACAACATTAAATATACGGAGTATAGAATACAAATAGAGCTTGTCCACAAATGGTTACATAAAAGGCAGCGTATGTCAATTGCGTATGAATAGAATCAAAATAAGTAAAAAATAAAGTAAAATCAAAAATAGTAAAAGTCTTCGTTCTTGTTTGTACTCAACATGATTCTTTATCGAAGCTTATTTTACCTAGTAGGGCTGGGTCTTTTTTGATCTTTTGTTAAAGCTTGCATAGCTGCCATAGTGTCACGGCTCAGTTTTATAGAATAGGTCGCAGATAGATTTTGGTACTAAATCTAATCGGACAATTTTAGTAGGAGCCCTTTACCGTCCACCTTCTACGCGTTTAGACATAAACAAGGAGATTGAAAACCTGATCGAATCAACGTATCTAAACAGCAATGAGATTATTTTGGTCGGCGATGTGAATCTCAACTACCTCGATGAATCGGCTTATCGTAAACACCGGCTTACCAAGACCCTTAAAGAGCCTGAATACGTCTCAGCATGTGAAAGTGGTAAAAAGACCGAAGTCAAACTCCTGCTTGGACCACGTATATTCGACGCATGGACATTTTCTTTCTGACATTATTGTGCCCATTATTGGTCTCGCTGATCAACTCCCCACTTTTTGTTGTCACCGATATTTTAAACAAGGCAAGGTTTTTCCTCATAACGTAATTAATTATGCCGATTTCAAGAATCTAAACACAGAAGCCCTTCTCAGTGATTTGAGGGATTCCCCATGGGACAGCGCTTTTGTATTTGATGATCTGGATGATGTTCTTGACACACTTGAGCTACTGCCAGGTGAAACAGTCAAAAGGCATTTTCCAAAAAAACAAAAGCGTGTCAATCAACAAAAGCAGCCAGAATGGATGAACGAACAGTCATTTTATCTGTCATATGGTAAGCACTGGAGTCGCAGATTACAAAGTGTGCGCATCCGCCCTCCTAAAGGTAACATACATACAGTCATAAGCTTTTTCCGAATAACTACAGGAGCTAATATCTTCGACACAGTACATTTACAGCTAAAATACGTAGCATATACAGATACCTACTAAATACATAATATTTAAAGATATATCCATTAAAAAGAAAAGCCGCTGTACCAGTACGGATAAAATCAGGTAGCGCATTCCGCAACTTAGCTGATATGTAAGAAAAAAGAGAACTAAGACCATAACTGGTTGTTCCAGGTTTATTGAGGAACAGAATGTAATTTCCGCGAAGATCATGCACAAGAAGGGGACGGTAGAGAAAACGTATTTTTCATATAAGCAGAAAAACCCTTTTTTCAAAAAAGAAAAAACACAAACCACATACTTTTATCAAGTAATACGAGGAAATTTTGAATGCGCTTATTGCATAGAGATGTCGAGCCTGACTTTCTGAGTATCTGGCTAGAAATCATTTCCTCTGGGCGCGCTTCAGCCATTCGATGATGGCCAGTCTCGTGCTTCTTAAGTTGCCTCGCTCATGCCCAAAAAGAATTCTGGGTAATTCTACCATTCCATGGCAAGGGAAGACTCCCGATTCTCATTTCATAGTTTTTTTCATAAGTGTCGGGCCACCCAGTCCTACCAGCAAAATATAACGCATCGATTGAAGGTTTTAGCTTTCGAAACTTGCCCAGATTGTGTCAGTAGGTCCTGGAATTCGTCCACAGAAAGGCCAGAGAGACAACTTCACTCGTGAACCGCCATGTTTACAACAGAGCATTTTAGGCGTCCCAGTCTGCATGACACCATCTCTCGCCTCTGTCTGAGACAAGACCAGACACGCACGGTTCTTACGTTACGTTTATGCCTATAAAATCAACTGAAATGTCAATTGCTGGTACAAAAAAAAAACCAGCATGTTAATTTTTTTTTGGTAGGCTAGGTATCGAAGAGCCAGAACATTTGGGCATGCGCTGACGGAATGTTTGAACAAGAGACAAAAACGCATTACCTCCAGACACCGGCGCTGGAGCGTCGTACCAAACGAGTCATCCCGGGATTTCGACCCGTGCGATCGCTTTTGGACGCAACGCCTCGTAGTCAAGCATGGTGTGCCCCAGGGTTCGGTATTGGGGCCAATCTTGTTCCTTTTGTTTGTTAATGATTTACCGCTCCATCTACAGAACTCCTCAGTTGATATCTTCGTAGACGACACCACTCTCTCCTTGAATGCTCGTTATGGTGACCTTAACAATCTAACTTATGATTTAAATAGTGACTTGGATTCTCTCAACGAATGGTCAGTACAAAATAAGATGTTCATAAATGTAAAGAAAACTAAATCAATGCTTGTTACAGGTAGAAGAATACCCAGCAAAGTCAATGACTCTGGTGAGGATCTAAGTCTCCAGCTCAAGATAGGTGGTGGAGATATAAACAGTGTTAAATTCCACAAGCTTTTAGGTGTGACACTGGACTCGGAAATGAGCTATGAGTGTCATATTGAGGAGCTCTCAAAGAAGCTTTCAAAGCGCCAATGACTGCTGAAACATATTAGTCCCTACCTCAAGCAGGCACAACGAGAGATGTATTTTAATAGCGTAGGTAAGCCCATTATGATGCATGGCACTATGATATGGGATAATTGTAATAATAGTTGCAAGCAGTTAATTTTAAGATTACAGAAGGGGGGCTGTCAGAATTATTCTAAAAGCAGACAGAGAGACACCTTCAGTTTCTCTTTTTAATAGACTAAAGTGGTTGTCCTTCTATAAAGAGAGTGCTATAAAGCGTAACACACAAGTGTTTAAAAAATAAATAATTAAACTGTGCAGTCTCAGAATTCATGCATACTATGCTAATCCGAAACAGCGATTGCCACAACAGAGTCACGCGCCATAGTAACCTTAACCTTGTTACCCCCAAATACAAACGAGAAACGGGAGGGGGGCGCAGCTTTGCAGTACGAACGTCTAAGCAATGGAACACTCTTAACATTAATCTTAGAAGTCAAGAATCTGTAGCATGTTTTAAGAGGATGTTTTACTCTCAATTTTTAAGTGAGCCGAAGGCCACCATGCTTTTATAACTTTTATATTTTTGAAATTCTTACATTTTTCTTAATTGATAGTGATATGTGTATATATTGTCATGTAAATAATTTTACATCGTTTTACATTATCAATC
>BLFO01001865.1:61495-68995 GCA_014634245.1 Montipora cactus
CATAGTAGAGAGCTTACGAATCGACGACTTTCGCACGACGGCGCCGTTGAGTCAGGTCATAGTCCGGCGTCGTCGTCCTGTAGAAATTTGAATTTACGATTCAGCAAAGACGACGACGTTTGTTCGCGGGTGGCAAATTTTCCCGCCGTTTGAAGTTTGTTTTTCTCTTTTCACAAGGTAGGTTATTCGAACCAAAATGCCTAACTTCAGAGAAACAAGAGCTTGTATTGCATACGCTTATCAAAAAAGCTTCATAAACGAACAAGAATTTGTGCTTTTATATGACTTCCACAAGTCAACAAACCCAGAGTTTCCGTACTGGAACTATGAAAGGTTTGATTTGGACGAGAAAACAAACGACGAGTGCAAGGCCGACTTTCGTTTCTACCGGGATGACATTTATAAACTTGCTGAACAGCTGCAGCTGCCTGATGAGATAACCACTTACAATGGTTTAGTTGTAGCTTCGGTACCTGCCTTATGCATGTACCTCAAGCGCTATGCATATCCTTGTCGATATGGAGATTTGGTTTGTCATTTTGCCAGACCGGTTCCTGAGCTTTCTATCATAACAAACCATATGATGGACTTGATTTACGGTCGGTGGCACCATCTACAATGGTTTAGTTGTAGCTTCGGTACCTGCCTTATGCATGTACCTTCAGAAGGTGCTCACTTGAATCAGTTGAATGAAAACAGAAAAAAATCAAAAACATGTGCCAAGAACTTGATTGATACTTGATCAATGATTTATTTGGAAAAAAAACCTGAAGCATCGAGAGAAACATTCAGAAAACTTTAACAACTAACCTTACGTCCTGTTATTTTCGAGACGCCGGCAAATCGCGCTCACCAACGTCGTCGACTTTGGCGCGACTCTGGCGAGGGCCCATATAGGCATGCGCAGAGGTCATGTCACGCAATCTAACGGCGTCGTCGTGCAAACGTCGTCGATTCGTAAGCTCCCTAATGTCAGTAATGGCGGACCATTAAATAGGAAAATTACAGTTAAAATAAAGAGGTGTCTTTTTGAAATCAAGGCTTAAAACGTGGGTCACTTAGTGTTTTGTTAACATAGTTTTGAAAACCAAAGAAAAATATGAATTGAGTTTTTGGTCACAGGGGCACTTTAATCACAGAAGCATGATGTTGAAGCCTTTTTGGGAAAAGCGACTTCCGCTAAAAATTCGTAGGGAGATTCTAGAAGGCGGGTTGAGCAAATGGAAAACATTCAACAAAGCCGCAATGATTGAAGATGACGAAAATTACATGTTGTACGACAATGGAACGAAGCCCTGTTTATGCCAGGTCAAACACAAGATTTCTTTGTTCTGTCCAAGTATAGGGGGGATCTCGGGCGAAACTACCACAGAATTTTCCTTTTCTTGTGTACGGAAAAGAAATACGAGAGAAATTACGTGTACCATGTGTTCGGCAGAGATCCACTGAAATTATTCCTGTGATGAATATGGAGAGAAAGAAGAAGGCTCCTCGAAAGTATGGGAAAGTGATGATAGAAACAGGGAGTCAGGAAAGTATCTCTCAAGTCATCGCAATGAAAATGCCAGAAAATGCTGAAAGTCCAGAGAAAAAAAGGACAAAGGTCCTCGATGAAGAAACAGCAGCCAGTCACATGTCAGTAGAACCTGGTGTATCGCATGGTTCTACATCATCATTGCATGGGAAAAACAGAAGTACCACTTGATAAACCAAGTACTTCCACTTAGCTCCACTTTATTCAGACATGCACCATATAAGACAAACATGCTGGGCCGTCGATCATGTCTCTTATGGCATCTCTAACCGTTTCTTCTTTACAGTGTGCTGATGCTCATTTCCTTCTCATGATATTCGGAGAGGAAGTTATTCGGAAATCATCGAAGAAAGTAGTACCTTCTTCGCTTTCGTCTTCGATCTCCCCTACAACTGCCATGTTACTCATTCCCGTTGAGTTTTGTGAAATATGTTTTACAGAATTCCGGTTCCAGAGTCACCTAAGACGCCATCTTGTTTAACTCAACAATGCAACCTAGGCCTGCACCGTAACTTGAATCAGGTAAAAGTTTTGTCAAGACAAAACGCAAGTACTTTCGCGTCAATGTGATACATGAAGTACCTAGATCCATAATGTATTCGCCAACTGAGAATGCAAACCGAAGGCGCAAAAACAGTTTCCCGCCAAATCGCGCCATGGAATGACACCCGAACGGCATTCAATCGGCAATATTCGTGTGTTATTTTATTGGATACGAAGGTTGCTAATTTAAAGTCGCTTTATTGTTATTTGCACCATTACACCACAACACACTGAAGAAGTTGGATGGTAGCTGCAACTTCTCACTTAGTGGGGATTAGAATCCTATTTTGGTTTCTTTTGCGGGCAGAGGTTTGTTTTATACCTTCATATCATTTATTTACTTTGAATTTATACACCCACTTTCATTACCTTTGATTTAAATTTCTCAAAAGCGCTTCGAAATGACATACGTCAGTGCAGAAAATTTCATGCATGTTACCTTCCTTCGACCGGTTATTCTGTAAAAGTATCAAATGCTTCATCTGTGCTTCTTTTGAGCGTCGATTAAATACATGTGCTCTGCTGTGGCCGTCAAAACAAAAGTCATTTGCGCATAACTGTGGAATTGACCATACAAGCAGTATATTTCATTTCATTAAAATGTGAAAAGCGTCAAATCCAATTTGATTCGCAGTGTTTTCTAACAATATTACTTTAAGACGTAATCAACGTATCACGTACAGGTCATCACAACTGCGGCTATAATAATCGATCGGGTGTAAAGTTTTACTATTGTCCATGACTTGCTGGGAAGTCTTTTCCTTCTGAAATATTATTGACCCGTTGGAGATTATTCTGTTTTGTACGAGTTGTTAATTCATCTGCAACTTTCATTCGTGCGTGAGTCTTTTCTTAAAAAAAGAAAAGCAAAAAACACACAGAAACCAGTCACTCGTGATTGTTTCAATATTTGTGTTGTGAAAAGTGTGCTGATCAAGTCCTTGTTAGAGTACGTGAATCAATCAATCAATCACACTTAATTTAAAGAGAGTAACACATAAATTATAGTAAAAGAACCAACAAACGTGTGGCCCTCTAGATTAAAAATATATTACAAGTCAAGTGGAGTACATGTGTATATTATGCCAAATTACATTGTAAAACTAATCAAAACTATGCAAATTGCCAAAATTACCTGTAATTACAGAATCTAAAATGATTACCTAAAAAAGGGGTAAAACTTTTATCTCTAATCTGACTTAAAGGGAACCTCCACTAAAACAACAAAATAGCTTTAAACCACAGAACATAATGTTTACAATTGGAATTGCTCAATTTTTTTCCAATGAAAGCGTTTGTATTCGAGAAAAATAAATTCCAAAAACGCTTATTTTGGTTTTCAAATTTCCCGGGCGCCGCCATCTTGAATAATTGTGACGTAACTTGGTTGCCCTATTGTTCCAGAACAATCGCTCTTTGTATCAGAACAATAGGGCAACCAAGTTACGTCACAATTATTCAAGATGGCGGCGCCCATGAAATTTGAAAGCCAAAATAAGCGTTTTTGGAATTTATTTTTCTCGAATACAAACGCTTTCATTGGAAAAAGATTGAGCAATTCCAATTGTAAACATTATGTTCTGTGGTTTAAAGTTATTTTGTTGTTTTAGTGGAGGTTCCCTTTAATTACAGATGTTTCTATAAAGCATTCTTTAAAATATTTATGGATGATGAGGTACGTAAACTAAGCAGAAGACGATTCCAACATTTTTGAGGTTGTTACAGAGACCGTGTGACCTCCCTCTTTCACTCTATTAAATCTTCTTGGCAAAATATTAAAATTGGCGCCCGGTGTATTTCTACTATGCTGACTGCTGTTTAGTTCCAAAAGTTCATTTATGTAATCTGGGCACAGTGTTTGTGCGCTTGAAAATCTTATTTATGTTATCATGGCTGCAACAACTTGTCCATGTATCGGCCATACCGAGTGAATGGAAAAAATGTTTGTTCAAAAATGAAAGCAACCCAACACCTGCATTAACCATATGTACTTCAAGTAGACCCCTTTCCTGTAAGACCTTATATCAAGAACTTCTCACCTGGCAAAAATTACCTAGTCTCACCGCCGAAAAAAGGCTTGAACATTATAACTTTCAGTGTGACGATTTGTCTAAGATTTACCTTCTACCTTTTAAGGCTACAAAAGAAACAAAACTAATTATGTTCCAGTACAAAATACCATATTTACCCGTGTATAAGTTGACCTTTTATGGCCTCAAAAGAAGCTCCAAAAATCGCCCTTGACTTATACATGGGTCAAAGATTTCGAGCCAAGTTTCAGCTAAATAATTCATTCAAAATTAACATCATAATGTGGTCTTTGGGCATAACGAACGCAGTGGACGAAAGACTTCAAAATGAATGACGAAAGACTTCAAAATGAATGTAATTAAGCAATTCCAGTTGAAATGAAAAAGGATTTGTTTTACTTTAAATGTTGAAGATACTCACAAGCACAAATATGAAATAGACACTGGAAATTTTCGTTTTCCAAAGGCAGAAAGCTCTAAAAACATTCTTGTTTCTTCAAATAAAACGCGATCCTTCAACGGCTTAGTAACCTGGCGCAATACCTCGTGTTTGCATGCAAGCATGATCATCACTCGTGTTGCCTGTAAATGCTGGTTGGTAATGATTGTTTTTTATTCTTTATACAAACCTGGATGATTTAAATGCTTTTGCAAACTTTGTATTGTTTGGTTGATGAGTTTTGTTTCGTTTGCCATGTGAGAAATTATAAGTCAAGCACCAATTAAACCTTGCACATTTCGCATCGTTTTTGAAGTTATTTTCAAAGATTGACTCCTGCTTCTATGATGTTGTGCTTATCCTCTAAAGCCCTTTATCCTTGAACAACGAAACAGGTTAGTTTGAGGTTTACATGTTCGATTTTCTGAGAACTTTTTCAAAGGACAAAATGCGAGAACGACAACCACTGAACCACAAAACTATTAAGCACTTGAGGCCCTTAATTTTTTGTGAACCCTCAGTTCCAGAAATTGAAGAATGCAAGATTAGTATCCCATGAACATTCAGCAAAGAAATTAAGAAATTGCTTTTTTTTCCATCAGAAATGGGGGGTCGACTTATACATGGGCTCGACTTATACACTGGTAAATACGGTAATTCACCACATCTTATTTACCAACTCATTATTGTACAAACTGGAAAAAGTTTTGTCTCCGCACTGTCCATTCTTCCTGCAATACACCAAACTGTTACACACCTGTTTGTTGAATGTACGCAAGCGTCAATCTTTTGGTCTGAATTTCAAAATTGGATTTTGCAA
This sequence comes from Montipora cactus, assembly GCA_014634245.1. Classification (NCBI taxonomy): domain Eukaryota; kingdom Metazoa; phylum Cnidaria; class Anthozoa; order Scleractinia; family Acroporidae; genus Montipora; species Montipora cactus. The sequence continues at coordinate 66,862 of BLFO01001865.1, forward strand.
TTATGCAACCTTCAGTTAGATCTTTCCCCCCAAGACGTTATATATGGAATTATTCGCCAATTGAGTCCACCATGTTTAGCTCTCAATCATCTCATAATACTCGGAAAGTATTTTCTTTATGTTAATGCACTAAATAACGATAAATCATCTCTTATTGATATCAAAAGATTATTGCAGGATAAGATAGAACTAGAAAAATTCATAGCAGTTACCTCGGGACAACAAAAACTTTTCTTTGCTAAATGGCAGAACTTTACGCACATTCTTGTTGATTGTACATAAGGGTGTTTTCCGTCAATGTACCGCATTTTAATTTTGGTTGTATTCAGTAACCTTTGCAGTTTTTGTTTGTATTGTATACTGTGCAATATTATAGCGATTGTAAGTACTTGCAACTTTTGTTTTGTATTTTATTTTTTCTTTCTACTTTGTATTGGTTTGTATGGTGTAAATTAATACTGTTTGGCATTAGTACTGTAGTCATCGTACTGTTAGTATTGTAAGTATAGTAACATTTGTTAATAAATGTTGTGTATTGAAAAAAAAAAAAAAAACTTGTCCATGTTACGCTGCGGTATAATACCAGGATGCTGACGTGTAATGTGTGGCGAAAGAGATTGGGAGTTGTGCAGGGCCCTTTCCAGCGGTTGTAGCATGTTATGCAATACTTTGAAATCTAATTCAGGCCAATGCATATCTGTTGAAGACAAGGTGAAGAATATTGTTGGTGACCATTTATAATTATGCTATGATCGACTTTAGATGTTGCTGTAATTTGTACCAGTATGCTGAGCTTCCAGTGATGTTTGTTTGCTACACATCTTGATACCTTTGTCATAAATAACTGTGATTTTTTTTCCTTGGCCATGTTTCTGAGCTCCTCTAATGTCAAATGTGCTTCCCAGGGTTTGTTTTCTTTGAATCATGTTCAGAGCCCAATATGAAAATCTAAAATTTTCCATTTTTTTTTTTCTGCAAGCTTTAACAAGTGTTTAATTCTTTCATTGAAAGGTCAACATCCCGGTGTAAACATGGATTTGTTGGGTCTCCTTTACCATCTAAGTAACAAGGCTTGAAATAGTATATTCACTTAATGGTTTATCCTCTATGGTGGGCAAATTGATTTTTCCCGTTTCAATTTCAGACAAAATTGCATCCTTTTCAAGTTTCCCATTCTCATTGTGTGGCAGAAAACTACTAGTTTTTGTTTGATTATCAATAAGCTGATGTTTATCGTCAGAATCATCACTGGTATTTGCATTTGTTTCAGTATTCAGGAACTCAGTTTCATGGGTCTCTACAGTTTGCAGATTATCTGGTACACCATTCACATGCAAAGATTGTAAGGAATCTAAATCAAGTGTCACATCTGTATAGTGTGGATTATTTTGAATTAACCAAATAAGTGCTTGCTGAACTTTGTTTCTCCTGACAATAATGCCTTTAAAGGCATTATCTTTTCCATTCATAGTTACTAGTAAGAGGGAGACATGCTTGGGATATCTTGGTAGTGATTGGGCTAGCTCAGAGACCTGTTGTGGTAGATTTATGCAGTGTCCTGAAAAACCTCGCTGTCCTCCAGGCTATACATACAAATTCATAATAGGGAGAGCTCGAGCAATTAACATCTCTTCAATTTGTGTTAAATCATGTAACTTGAAAAGAGAAGACTCAAAGTACATAAACTCAAAAGGTTTAATGACCGAACTATAAGCCTACTAGCGGTTATGTCCAAGACCAGAGACAGTAACAAGTTAAATCGAGCGCATGTAAATAGAATGATCTGATTGGCTCTTAGTAACAATGCAATATCATCACACCCTTTCTTGTTTAAGAAAGAGAAGGGTAAACTTGATACAACAACCAGAAGATGCAAAAGTAATCTGAATAAAACCGAATGTCCTCAATGTATAGTTCCTTTGTGAGCGTTCCAACTCATAAACAATATCGCTAGTTAGTTCCAACACAGTCACTTCAATTTAACAAAGTCCTTTAGGTACATGTAACTTGGTGGTTTCGAGACACGACCACTGCAAGTAACTGGCAAGTCAGTTGACTTTACAGGCTTGGTTGGAACTGGAATTTCCTTAGGCTTATCACTACTGTTTACTTTGTCTTCAGGAGCCACTGATTC
>BLFO01001865.1:76495-89011 GCA_014634245.1 Montipora cactus
AGAGTCGAAGTCTTAAACTGCATGATTTGCAAAAAATGGGTAACTGGGATACATGGAAGACTTCAGGGCAATGTTTCCTCTGTCTTTAAGTGCAACAGGTGTGCAAGATATAAGGATAAGGGTGAAACATAAAAGTTCAGATGTTATAATCAGGGTGTATGTGGCCTTACGCTCTAGTGTGTATAGCTTGGATGTGCAAGTGTAGTTTTGATGTTCTGTGTTTAGCATAGAACTGATACATGTCATTCTTGTCACCAGAGCCTCAGATCAACCCAAGGCTCTGGGAAACTCTGTGTTGGAGAACATGCGCCGTAGGGTTCTTGTAGCCAAAATTTAGCTATTTGAACCTTACGGCACCTGTTCACTCCTCGTGCTAACATGAATGCACCAATTAGAGATACTTTTTTGATTGTTCTTCATGGAAACCATTGAGAAGACACTGTTTCAGGGTTCCCCAGAGCTCTTGGACTCTCCCACAGTCAAGAAAAGAGCTCTGGGGTCAAGATTGAGATACATGTAGGTAGGGGAATTTAGATGTGTAGTGAAAAATTATAGTGTAAACAAATATAAAGAAATAAATAAACTAAATGTGTATGTGGCTAAAACGGAGGAGTTGCCACTACAGCTTCGCAAATCTGGGCAGTGCATGAGATTCATCAAGGATTGAATCATCTGTGGGTTTGTCTACTACAGTAACTACTACCGCTACCACTGGGTGGTGGTTCTACGAGTACCAGAGATGTATCCAGAGAGCATCATTGTGTCCTGTGACACACTCGTTTTTAATAATCTTTGGGTGCACAGAATATAGAACAAAGGGTCCAGTTGGACACACAAGAAAAAATAGAATGTTTATGCAAATTACAAACGCCAGGAAAAACATGCACGCGGCATAAATTATTTCACAACAAAACTCCCATTTCTGAATACGGAGAAATGATCGAGGTGTTATTTTTGGATTTTTGTAGTGGAATGATTTCATTTTGTCAGCGATTATGTTCAGCTTGGGGAGTTAACGTTACACTAAGTTCTTGTTTTCAAATTCCCACATGTCGATGTTCTGACATACTTTATCTATAAAATTAGCTTTACGACATTGCCAAGAGGCTACACTACAAGATCATCTTCAGTTGGCTTTGTCAGCCATAATTTGAATGTTATTCTCACTGGAGATTTTATTAATTGATAGTAAGAGAGGAATGATACTCGCCCTTACCCAAACAATGTTTACTAAGCAAATTGTCTCTGATAGACACCTGAAAAATTCAGGTAGCTCCAACGCAATTTGAACCCATGACCTCCAGGATGCTGCTGCAATACTCTACCAACTAAGTTATGAAGCCATAAAGTTGGGAGCTGGTCAATTTTTTGGGCTCATTTGTTTCCATGAAAGGACATGACGGTATTCACTAATCATTTAATAAGTTACACTGTAATAATAGTATAGAACAGTATAGAGCTGTGAAAATTAATGTAAACAAAGTGTACAAAAACTAAGACAGATTTGGGAATTGGATCCAAAGAATTGCTGATTAATTTCTTTTTACTTGCAATGACTGGTTACTATTCTCTGTTAATTTAGGTCCCGTATCCTCAAGCCAGGTTATTGAAAGCTTGCATTCAGAAGATGAACAAAGGAGAGGTAAAGACCCTCTTTAGATGCCCAGCTCATGTTATGAAAAATAAAACAGCTCTGTCTGTGGCAACCAATCCACGATCCCTGATACTAATTTTCCAGGGCTTGGGAAAACTAAACCGCAAACAGCAAAGTTTGTAGTTTTGATGTTTGCTCAATTGTTCTGAACGTTATTGTGATTGGTGAGTACACAATTGCTCTGTCAGGATGAAATGCGCTTGCCCAGTGAGCAAGTATGTGAAATGCTAGTCCCTCTCTCCCCTTCTCCACGTAAAAAATACTTGAATAACATTCTGTTTTCTCTTGCGACTCATTCAAGATAAACTTAGTAGGATGTTACATTTTGGCATTCTCAGGCTCATCCCACTATTTTTTGTGTTCATTTTAGTGTCATTCAGCCCCATTCCTGTTCATTCCAGTGCCATTCCAACTTTTTCGGGATGGGTATATTAAATTTTTTGGTACCATTCTTGTTCATTCCATCCTTCTGCTTTATTCCGGTTCTTTCCGCCTTTTTCAATTATATTGTGGTTTCCCGGTTTGTACGAATCTATTTTCGTAGATCTCCATCACACGTGGGTCGTGGGGAGCAGGCAAGCAGTAACGGGAATAGCCTACTTTCGATATATGAAAATTCAGTCTGAAACAAAAGGCATAATCTCGAGGCTTTGGGGAATCAACTGATTGGCCAATACACAGTTGACCTGTCAGAATGAAATAAAAATGTTCACTGGTTTTTTGACTTGCACAGTGAAAGCCACCTCTGAGATCCATAGGAAAAAAACAATTTGTCTTAAGAATAACATTCTGTTTCTCTTGCTACTGTATTTGTTCACTAAAAAATGATATTACTTCCACAACAAATAATTATTCATTTAGCGACGGATATACCTGTCAAATTTTCTTCATCAAAAAGCAAAAACACATGCAATTCCCTTAGGGAATCACGTGACACAACAAAAGGTGACAGATCAACCACAAATCGGTCGGCACTATCTAAAACACCAAATTTTGGCATTTTCAGGTTCATTCCGCTCTATTCCGGTTTATTTGGGTGTCATTCCGCCTTATTCCAGTATCACTCTGGCTCATTCCGGTATATTCTGGTACCATTCTTGTTCATATCATTTCATTCCGGTGTTATTCCTCCTCATTCCGGCATATTGCGGTATATTACGTTCCGTTCCTGTGTTTTGTAATGCCCTAATTTTACTATGAATTAGACAGATCATTGCAGTCTTCACATTTTGATAGTCTTTGGGGAAGGAGATTGTGAGTGTTACTTTCAAACTTATATTTCGACAACTGGTGCATTTCGCAAGATAAGCTATTCCAGATTCTAACACCATTATTTTATTGACAATGATTTTTTTGTATAAAATTATCTTATCTTGAAAAAAAGGTACAGTAAAGGTAAAGTCACTGCTTACGAGCCAGAAGGCCCATCAGGCCAGCGCTTATCTCCGGTTTCTGTAGCACGAAGCAACTAGGAGTATTTCTACTTCCCCCTGGATGGGATGCCAGTCCATCGCAGGGTTACCCCCAGCATTAAATTTGCCGGTACCCATTCATACACCTGGGTGGAGAGAGGCATAGTGAGAGTAAAGTGTCTTGCTTAAGAACACAACACAATGTCCCCGGCCAGGACCATAACCCGGACCACTCGATCCGGAGTCGAGCACGCTAATCATGAGGCCACCACGCCTCCCACAAGATAAGCTATTCCAGATATTAACACCATTATTTTATTGAAAAAGATTTTTTGTATAAATTATCTTATCTTGAACTTTCAACAAAATAGTCACCAAAAGTGTTCAAACCTTGCAGCAGAGAGTTTCAAAATGTTGTGCTCATATCTTTGTGTTCTCGCACTGCCCTGTTGGTTGAAGGTGGGCCTTTAAAGGCCCCTAATTCAAAGGTATTTTGTGTGGTTTACTGAATATGCAGGAAAAGCAGATCTTAACAAGTGTTATTGAAATCCAATTTAAAGAAAATTGGGTTAACCACGCATTTTTCGAAGGTAATTAATCATGACAACATTATTTGCAGAAAGCTTTAAAATACAAAGCAATGTATGGTGTTCTTTGCCAAATTGAAGCTTAATTATCTCTGAAAAATGCACAGTTAACCCCGATTTTCTTTTTTGATACCAAGAGCACTTGTTAAGTTCTGCTTTCTCCGCATAGTTTTTAACCGCGGAAAAATATCCCTGTATTTATAAGCACCGCCGATAGGAAATCCAAGTATCTTGAGATGCGCAGAACGTATGCGCAATAACAATAGTAGGCACCGTCCTTAATATTGTTTTTCTATGTTCCCTCCAGGTGCAGGGGCCATGCCCAGGGAAGATTCACTTTTACCACAGGAGGAAGGAAATGGTGTATTAAGGCCAACAATTTCCTCTTTGGAAGAAGTGTAAGTTCGTTTCAAAAAAGTGGTACTTTTGTACCACCAATGTAACCATTTTAATAAAGACTGTGGCCCAAATGCCTTGTGCAGAATCTAGCTGAAAATTCCCAAGGAATGCAAATAAATCAAAGCAGAGCATTTTGTCTTTCACAAGGTTTATTGCATAGATACTAGCCAATAGCGAGGGTAGCTTGGTGTAAAACTGAATGTAAAAATCAGGACTGTCAATAAGCTTAAGGGAGGGTAGCCAGCCAAAACCGCCAACTAGTAAGCCATCTTCAGCCAGCTTCTTTCCTCTTATATTACCACCAGTCAAGATGAAAAATCTTACACTTGTTAAATTATCATCAAAGAAACTTTTAACTCATTCTTTTCCACATTTTGAGTGGAATTGGCGCCATATTTTACGAAGATTAAAAATGAGAAATCACGACAAAACTGCTCGTGCTCAATGATGTGAAGCTTGCGAACGCAAACATATTTCCGGCAGTCATTTGTCTCCCCCGAAAAATAGCGTCTGTGAACTCAAGCTGCAAAGTGTTTTCTGTGCATGAGAGGAGAGAGAGTCAGATGATCTCTTTGCAATTCGTGTAATCGTTGACACTAGTGAACCTTTCAAATGAACAACTACATGTATGAGTGAAACGCTAAAGAATTAAGATTCCCTGCGGTGGCGAATGTTGCATTCTTTGATGGACAAAATGTTTGGTTTCAAAGGAGAAGATAATTGTATTTGGTAGGAGTGTTTTGGACATCTCCTCTTTGATACTTCTAGCCAATTTATGTGGGCTATCTGCCACACGAAATGCTGTTATCGACTAATATGATACGAGAATGCTGTACATAAAGTGTACGAGCTTGAGGAATAAATCAAAAGACAGTTTGACAGTGACATTACGTACTCTTTGAAGTAAGAGTTAAGAGATCAGCTTAAGATTTAAGCAGTGCAGTGGAGGCGAAGAAATGATTGAGTTTTGGTGAGGCTTGCTCAAATGTTTCGTCATAGGAAAAGTATCCAGAAAAGCAACCAGTAAAATCGCCCCCACCCTGCCAGCAGAGCCTTTCTTAACTCGACCAGAAATCATGTAGATTCTTTATTGAGTATGTGTAAGCCGTTGCTTGGAGACACATTCAAACCCAAACCAAGTCTTGATGGCACTCATATACGCCATGCTGATTTTCGTACTGAAGGCTTGATTCAAAAATATGATGTGTGCGCTGCCTAAACCTGTGTGACCAGAGTGACTAGCCTAGAAACCTGGGCTGCGGTGACTTGACAGGCTTGACACGATTTCTGCAGAGCCTCTCTTGCTCGGCCTCTAGTAAGTTTTAGAGAGGCTATGCTCCCAGGGTGAATCACCCCGAGTGCCGTTTTAAGCCCCAGAATGTGCATAAGCCTGATTGCATTGGAGATTCTTAGCCCTTCACCGATCCTAGCGCTTGTTTTTGCGCCACCAAGACCACAAAACGTTGTTAAAGAAGCCTTTGGAAGTTTCAGTGGGTGTATGAATATTTACATATTCAACACCGCTTTTTAACTCAAGGTGCCAACTTGAAGGCATGCATTGTCTCTTCCAGAATAAGAGAAAAGGAAACAAAATGACATCTTACTGTAGAATGTTCTAGTAAAACAACCTGAAAAGAATTGGTAATGGGTAAATCACAATCACAACAGTTTTTCTCAGAAGAGCACCGCACGGACGAAAACACCACAGGCAACTATACATAAACTGATAAAGTGAGGACTTTCCAATTCCTGTTGGTAAATTGACGAAAACATCATGTTTCTTCTCAGCCGCAACATGCTAGTGCATCTTCCTGGTAGCTACTTAACTTTCTAAACCCAAAATCTCAGAACCTTTTTGAATCACATCCTCCATACTGCCCCCAATTACTAGTGTGACTTATGTAGACTTACGTGGACAAATCGCAAGTACTTTGCGTGTCCCATGCAGGTTGGTTCTGGAGATTTATGAGCCTCACTTTGATTGGCTAAGAATTTTATGTCACAGAAATCGTTTAATATTAGCACCTCGAGTTCTCAGACACTATTTTTCGGGGGAGAGAAACAACTGACAGAAATAAATCTGTGTTTGCAGGCTACTGTAAATGAGGTGGAACGCCTGGAACATTTAACTGAATATTTCCCAGTCTTTTGCTTAATCTGACGAGACAACATGACGTCCGAGAAAGAACGTTTTTTTGTGCCAAGCTCACTTTCATGGCCACCTACTTTTGATTATAAGCCTTCTACATGTACCTTCAAATTATTTTATTAACAGCCCAGAAAAATGGTTCGAACTAATAAAGAATAAACAAAGAAACTAAATAATAATGTAGCTACAGCTAATAGAAATTATGACTATAAACAAACCAATTAAAAATTATCAGTGAATCATGCAAAGTACAAACTGGGTACTCACTTTGGTCTAGTTTGTGGAATCGTAAGGACTCTAGCTTGATAGCATCAGTGGACCCAATTGTGAAGAGAAAAGATACAATGTAGCTAGCGGGGCAAAACTGTAACGTGTTAGCCACAATTCTAAAGGCCAAAGAATGAGTCATTTTATCTTATGTAATAATTTTTAACTATAGTATCAAATGTCAAACACTTAACCCAAAATATAACAGATAACATGAACACTAACAATAAATTGTTTACGGTAAGCGATAAGTGATAGTTGTCGTACAAGCTTTAATTCTTGTGGGAAAAAAGGAGTTATGTCGTGTTGTAAATGAGGGACCTATGTAAGATGCATTAAATGTCCATACCACTTACTTCAGTCAGTGGATATGGATATGGGTGGGTTGCTTGCACATCATGCTTACAAACAAAGGGGCAAGTGGTGATGATGATGATGATGATGATGATGATGATGATAGCCCTAAGTGAGGGTTTTGGTGCAAGCACCAAAGGATATCAGGGAAGATAAAAGGAAAGGAGAGGAACTTTATTTAAGTGTCGAGTCTTCTACTGCTAGACCATTAATAATTATTGGGGACACTTTAAACTGAAATCAACATTTTAACGCAAATCAAATGTTGGTTATTGAGTAACCTGCGATCAGGCATTCCTTTCTTTAGACAGGGCGTGGAAAAAGTACGCCTGATACGATTTCTTAACAAGTCATCTGCCTGTAGTCCAGAATCTGGACTTTATTCTGATTGGCCAAAAACATTAGCGCTTATAAAGCCTTGCACCGATTAATTACAGAATTACAAATCATACCTCTTGTAAAATTGGTTAACAGCTGATCAAATTATTTGGCTGCCGAGAAGGATTCAAACAGGAATGATGTTTAGGCTCTGTTTACAGCTGCTGTTGCTTCGACTTCATATTTTTTTTCAAAAATCTTTAAAGGAAGAGCAGTCAGCAAATGCATCTGAAGAATGGTTTGTCTAAAAGAAGGCATTATAGTTGTACTTCTTATGGGATTTGGCAATAGTGTTATTTACAGGCCGAACATTCTTGAAAAAAATTCCACGGACTCGAAAACGTTTGTAGTTGTGGTAAGTCCTTTGGAATATATTTGAAAGCAACAAGTTGACTATCAAAAAAGAACCGGGGAATCAGCCGAGCTTGACAGAGAAATTTGACATTGTTTATGGTTTACTTTAGTAACACACTTCTTACAAAGTGATAGTTGAGTAGCTGCTGCTGCTGGAAAACTAAAAGTTCTTCTTACACACCTCTGGGAGTCATTGTTAAGGTGACCGCCGCCAAATGACTCTTGTCTTTCTCAAACTAATACAGCCTAACATTATATGTAGGCAAAATACAGTAATATTAAAACAACAGTTATAAGCTTAGTAAGACCCTATGCTGACGGTCTTAATAAGGAATATCTAACCAACAGAGTGTATGTTATCAACTCAAACGAAGGGTTGGGTGGGAACTGGGGCTCTGAAATATACGTCAGCAATGGCGCCATTGGAATCTCAGTGCTGCCGCAGACGAATCCCCCCACCTGACCAGAGGCTGTGAAGACTGTACAAGCTTGGGTCCAACCCCTCACTCTTCAACTCTTTCTTTACCAGCTCGCTCGCACCAGAATACAACATAAGTGCTTCCTTAAGCGTCTGCCCTCTCTTTGTGCTCTGGATCCTAAGAAACAGCATTGACCCCTTGGAATGACTGCCCATCGTAAGAAACTTTTCTAACACTGCCACGGGCCAAGGGGCTGCCTCACTTCTTTCAATGAAGACCCAAGACCCTTCCCGGAATTGGTCATTCTTACGTTGGAGCAAAAAGAGTGCAACATGCGAATCAGCAAATAACAGATCGTCCACTGCCAGATTGTTTAAATCATCCCATGGTAAGAAACCGAAAAACCCCATGGCAAATATTGCTGCAACTTGCACGTCTGCCAGACTGCCCTTCTCCAAACGACATATAATGTGCATCACTTGATCCGCCGTAAGGGGTTTCTTGCGTTCTGGTGGCCTAGCCAGGATTCTACAGGCAGTGTCTGCCACCTGGGTCACGAAAGGGTTCTCAGAGACTTTCTTCTGTACCCAGCTCACTCCGTACAAAGCAGAGTTAATGGTAGAAACTGACTTGTTCTCCTGGATCAACTTAACTAAATACAGGGAGAACACCACTGGCTCCACTGGGAGAACTGACATACGGCACTGCTCTGCCCAACACTTCCACGCCCCAAACGCACAGAGGTAACTGTTAACTGTCTTTGGAGCTTTATCTTGAAGCAGAACTGAGGGCAGCACCTTGGCCAGCTGATGCAGCACTGGATGCTGCAGTCCATCCACAGGTACCAAAAATGACAAGTCCAACTTGCCAGTGTCGCCACTGGGCACTGAAATCACATAACATGACAGTGTAAGGAACCAAAACATAATTATAAGCCCTGACAGCTAGTTGTTACACAGAGGCTTGACTCCAGGAATGATAAGTAGGTTACAAGGTATGTTACCCGAGGATCATCAATCACAAACAAACCTTTGGAATAAGCAGGGGAGGTGGAAAAATTCAATTATTGTTATCCTGTGACCAGGAAACCGTAAACACATTTCTAGCCTCACAACCAGGGTTGCAGTATCGACTGTAATACCTGTCCAGCTGTTTGGTTTTAATGCTGACAAATCTGTCGACGGTATGAGGTCCACATAACCGGTCAATATAACGAAAGCACTTAGGATCCATCATGTAATCAGTAGCATCCTCCACTCTTGAAAGCTCATCAGCAAATGAAATACTATTATCATTATTTGTACTGACCACAGATAGCCAACATTAGCGGACATTATGATCTCTGCATTCTTGTTGTCCAGTCCTGTGACACACCTCTTTCCCTCGAAGGTCATAACTGTACGTCTCCAACACATACCGTATGGCTCTTAACTCGCAGAATGTAGAGCTCCTGCCACTCTCTTCCTCCAACCAGCTTCCCGCAGCTGGTTTACCATTAATGTGAACAGCAAAGCCTCCCCAACCGAGACCATTAGCATCTGAATATGATAAGACCTTGACTTTAGGGCTAGGTGCCCAGATCGGATACCTGCTATTGTCAAAGTTCTGTTTCCGAAAAAGCATCTCTGAGTGACTGTCAGAAGACAAGCATATTGGTTGATCCCAACAAGGGGCTAGGCAAATGTCTCTGTATATTGCTCTTGTCCAAAGATGTACAACTGGACCCAATTGGCAAGAGACAGAGAAACCAGGGAGCCTGTCAAGTGAGACAAAGTCCTCGCGGATACACGAAAATCTTAGCAATAATAATGTCAAGCAATTGCTTTAAAGCATCCACTCTGTGGGGAGGAACATGAAAAGTACATGCTTTAAGGTCCACAATAAATTCCAGTAGCTCCACATATTGAGATGGCTTCCACACACACTTTTCCTCGTTGGCCACGTACAAAGCTGCTGGATCTCACATCCTTCCTGACAGACTCCAAAATACTGCAAGCCTCAGCAAATCCCTGTTCCCCACCAGCGCCATCATCCAGATACGTAAAATAATATGCGAAATCCTCTGCTTCTCCAATGCTTGACTAAAGTTCTCTGGATTTTAGTAAACACTTAAGGCCCGGTTGCCAAGCCAAAAGGGAGAACTGTAAATTTAAAATATCGAAGTTTTCCCTCCAGCTGGAATGAGCATCCAAGAAATGTGGTATGGCCTGCAAATATGTCCAGATGGTGATAACCACTTTCTATGCAAACAAAAACACCCAGTCATCCTTCTGGAACAGCTCCGAAGCTGCTGGGATACCCTGATATTTAAACTTACAGGATCTCAAATGATTATTAACATAACGCAAATCCAAAATTAACCGTGACTTGCCACTTGAATTCTTCACAACACCCAATGGATTAACAACCAACACGTCCTCTTGCCTTACTTCCACCACTGCACCAGAGGCTAAAAGTTTATTAAATTCTTGACGCCTGGTTTAGAACAACACTAGGATGATTCTGAAAACTCCTCCGAGCTGGAAGAGATATAAAGGGTAAATAGTAACCATTCTCTATAACACTTAAAACCCATTTAGACGCCCCAATGTCCTTCCAAAACGCAATGTTCTCCTTAAGTCTACCTTTAACCTGTACTGGAGATACTGGTTCCAAATCCTGTAACTCCATTAATTGACACACATCCTGAAAATTATTCAACATTGAGTCCAAACACTGTTCAGTATCCGCGTTAACTACTTGATGCGAGCCCAGAGGAATGGGATTGTCCTGATCCGTTGCTTGTGGTCGCTGCTCGACAGTCATGAGTGAGGTGTCTGGGGTGAAAACAGCGAAAACAAGTACGAGAGTCACGCGTAACTGAGATAGTTGGCACTTTTCCCACCACTGAACTCGACTGATCATAATACAAAGTATGGTCATTGTGATTAGCTGTTACAGATATTGTGAATATACAGTAGTTATGTGCTTTCCCGTACCTTTTACACCTATATATATATATATATATATATATCACGTGCACCTAAGCATAAAAATGAAGTATTTTCTTCTGCAGAAAGGTTATATGATCTTGACTAAGAGACCCTCTGATCTTCTTGCAGAGTCCCAGACTAATATACTGGCAAACTAACAAGTTAGTGATATCCACTTCAACTGGTCTTGTTTTCGTAAACTAAGTGTCTACTTTCCTTCATTTTACTACAGAGCTGAGCCCTCATGGCCAAGCGTGCCAGCTTCCGAGGTAGACTTTCATGCTGAAGACCAGAGGAGAAGCACAGATGACAATCTTGCCAGTAAAACCAATCAGAAAAGTCAGAAGACAGCTACATATAGGAGGAGGCATGGTCAAGAAGGTGCCGGCGGTTTCTCCAAAATCACACGCCTCTCCACTCCGCGCTGCGTTGGAATTAGCCTTTTGGACTTCAACAACTTTGCTTTGCGTTTTTCCTTCCATAACAACTTGCACTCCTTGACCGCATTTTTAATCTGCTTCTGATCATCCGAGTCACTCGCGATGGGATCAGTGGTATAGCTTTCTATGGTATCCCAGCCGTACTTTTCTGCGATGCAAATGTGTTTGTTACGTTCTATCAATAACTGCTCACAGCTTCCTCCAAAAGCTCGTTCCTTAAGTCATCATCTCCCACATCCTTCGCCGCTTTGATTTTTTCAAGCACCTTCTTGTTTAATTGGTATTGTTTTTTATTACCCTTGAATTTGAATTGGGGTTCGGTGTCCTCGTGCTTTTGCACCTTGTTAAGTTTTGAAGCAAGTTCTGCTTTCAATCGTTTAAGCTCCTTTCTGTACTCCATTTGCTGCAGAAGCAACTCTTTAGCCCAATCCGGGGGATCATTGGAAGACTGCAATGGTCCTCCAACTGTCTAATCACGAACTTGCTCCACTACCAGGCTCCGACTTCGCGAAGGGCGAGAACTGTGACTACGAGACTGGTGCTCTTTCTCCGGGCTCTAATTATGCACCCGGAGCCACTTCACTGCTTTTGACTGAGACTTTGACGTAGTCGTCTTAGCGCTCATGGTACAGGCCTTCTGATATTACGCGATGGTGCGATTTCGCACAATCAACCTCAAATCGCATCCGATCGCACAATTCACGAAAAATCGCATAATTCACAAAAAGACGCACAAAATTCATAAAATGAAACAAAAATCAACACGTTTCTTAGAAATTCCTGCATAAATACGCCATTTTTAAGATGATTTATCTTGGAAAAAGGCTAAAAGACCTTTGTCACCTTCGATTTCGTAAACAGTCGAAGTTCAAGGCTTTATTGTTCGTGTAGGGGACATGGGTACGAGTCTCCTTCTATTGGTGCAACACAAACACATCCTTATATACACACCACTGAAATGACACAGTTGCCTTCTCTTATAGAAGAGATTTGTGAAAAATAAGCGAAGTTGTAAGTTTTTCGGCAAAATGTAGTTTCTTTCGTTGAAAACTGATAAAAACTTACTCATGGATAAGTTTGTTGTGAAAACACTCGCTTTTTCTTCGACGAAGAAGGAAGTTCCCACCTTCC
>BLFO01001865.1:96836-99336 GCA_014634245.1 Montipora cactus
ACCAGGGGAGTGACAGGCAAGACTTTTACCGACACGGAAAAAAAATAATAAAACGGAAAATCTACCATTTTCCGACTGGGATTGCCATACGGCAACCCAGTAACTAGTTTCGTATCGCACAAACTGTGTGGCACTCTTCAGATAAAATAGGCAAATGAAAACTGCGTTGAAACACACGCTTATACAATGCAAATTCGAATTTGAACAGATGGTATTGCATAGAAACGAATCAACATATAAAGTTCCTAAGAAGGTACATGTATTTGCTCGCGTGTCTGCAAAATGATACTAGTTTGTTACGCTTGTTCAAGGTCGCGAGGTCAGGTCTGAACCAACGCATTCAGAATCGTCAAATCTTCTAATCTAATTAGTGAAAGTGATATGACAGATGGTCCACCTTTTTTATTGCTAATGTGAATAAACACTCAAAATAACTACAGTAACCGCATGGGAATATTGATGTGCATGGCGAAATTCGATCAACTATTCGCAAAGGAAACCGCAGAAGAACTGCTGTATTTACTTTAAATTTAACGGGCGACACTCCAAAGAATCCCGGTAAAATGAGAGAGCTCAGATTTTTGCCGGATTGGAGTGTTTTGGCTAGTGTCGCCGACGGTGTGATGTTCGTCCACAACTATCAAGGACAAATTATTAGGGACCTTAAGATCTACGACGGCGACGTCGACAAAAACGTCACCTCAAAATAGAACTTTGCTCAATCGTACGTTCTTCACCATTATTCCATCTCGTGCACGTCGCACAATGTGGGCAAAGTATCCTAAAAATGAATTGGTACGAGCGGTTTCAAACTGAAAATAGAAAATGAAAGATTCTCTGTTGCATGCTCACGTTGTCGTCAAAACCTAAAATTTAGTGATTTCACGTCGTCGTCATGCAGAGAACCGCAAAAATATGAGCTAAAATCCGTGCTGCACGTGCAGCACGATTTATTTATGCTCTTTTAACCAATAATATCATTGTTTTGTGGCGTTTTCGTCGACGTCGTCGTCGTAGATCTTAAGCTCCCTATTGTTTAGAATGGACGACTCGTGTATCATTAAATCTGAAGTCAGAAGACAGCGCTTGTTCTGCAAAAATGATGACTCACTCAATACTTGTTGAAGTCATGCCCTTTAACAAATTTCCTTTCTTTACGAACGCCACTAGCCATAGATAATAGTTTGACGGAATCTGGTCTTCGGTGATGCTGTAACGAGGAGTGATTACCACGATACGATTAATGGGGTTTGATTTGGGTCACCCGCATCCTTTAAGAGGACAAAGCTCTGATAAATAATGGTCTTTCCAGAACCATTTGGTAGCACAGTCATAACATACATCCCGATAGGAGCTTCGACTGCAAGTTTCTGCTCTAGTTTGGGTTCAATGTTTCCCACTTTAAGGGATAAATGATTGAAATCTTCTGCAAAATCGAGCTCATCTTTTCCCAGGGAAATTGAAGACAAATTGGTGTCACATTCTGACAAAAAGTAATTAAGTTGTCAAAAAAATCTGACAGTGGTCAACAGACCAATGCATATTTCCCATTGCTGGTGCAACGGGAATTTCTGAAGGCGTTGGTCAGAGAAAAGCACGCAGTCCCATGTCTCGCTCTATCACCATTCTCCCCTCGGCTCGCTTGGGTGACTGACTCAAGCGGGTGGTTCAACTGACTCAGAAGGGACTGCGAGCATTCTATATGCAGAGCAATATTGGAAATTTTTAAATAATAGTGGCAACACTTCTATCACGTTTTAAAGGTGAACCAAACGTTTTTGACTTGTCAATTGTTAATGAGGGTAATATTCATTTTAAGTGCCCACCTCCAGACCTCCCTGATCCTCCCTGTCTCCACCGGTATGTCAGAGTTGGTTAAACAAACTTCTATGTACTTCAGGGTTTTAGTCTAAATCTCTTTGTTTGTAAAAATTGGATGAAGGTGGGAAAAAAGCAGATTGGTGGCAAACATATTTTTGTAGTTTCAACACCAAAATGCTTCCATAGATAATACTTGCACTCATTAGGCACATTTCACTTTATCAGAGGTTGCTCCCATTTTTTCAACTTTGATGCTTTGTTGAAGTTAAGTACACTATTTTGTAAAAAGGAATAGAGAAGAGGAAATGAGATAAGACATGGGGCAAATGTGACATAACAAATAGAAGGTTTAAAAAAAGATGCGACAGAAGACAAGACATCAGATTAACACTGTAAAATCTGTTAAGTCTCACTCCCAGGGGTCAATGGGTATATAGGTTAACTAATACTTTTCCTAGCTTCAATAATTGTTTTGATTTACTAGTCAAGTCCTGATTACGTGTTTCAGACAAGGGTAATACCGTAATATTAATAATGTTGTTATTGTTACTTTTTCCGTAGGAAATTCATAAGCTGCGATGCAATGAGCAATTCTTGGTGGAGGTAGTTAATTCAGGCATCTAGACTTTGAGTTGCAGCTGTAAGACTAACTAACAATGTTTCAATAATAATAATAATG
>BLFO01001865.1:109336-112679 GCA_014634245.1 Montipora cactus
AATCTGGTTTTCTAGTTAATCGAGAAAAGTCACTCTGGGGGCCTACTAGGCGTTTTTTCTGGATCGGTTATGTCATCGACACTCATTCCGGAATAATTTCGGCGAGTGATTCCAGGATCGAGAAATGTTCTGCAGATTTGAATGAAGTTTGCGCTGCTTTGGAGATTTCTTCTTCTGTTCACGTCAAGACGCTAGCCTCTCTTGTTGGACAGATAATTTCCTTTGGCTCCAGTTTTGGTAATATTACTCGAATTATGTCTCGTTATTTACATCATGCCATCAATTCCCGCTCGTCCTGGAAAGCTCACGTGTTCCTCACCAGTCAAGCTAGAAAGGAACTTTTATTTTGGAGGGATAATTTGCGGGATCTCAGTGGGGTGTTGTTCTGGCCTTCCCCCTTATTTCCTTCGAAGATAGTTTTTTCAGATGCATCAGCAGCCGGCTGTGCCGCTTTTATTGAAGCTTCCACCGCAATCTTTCATAGAAATTGGTCTTCGATCGAGTCTCAAAAGTCCTCCACGTGGAGAAAGTTGTCGACAGTTAAATTCGCGCTTGAAGCTTTCGTAGAACAGTTGGCAGCTAGTAGAGTTCGTTGGAACACAGATAGTCGGAATGTCGCGGCAATCGTTCAGGTTGGTAGCATGATTCAAGAACTGCAAGACCTGGCGCTGGGCATTTTCCAGTTTTCCGTTAGTCGTCAAATTCTTCTCGATATCGTTTGGATCTCGCGGGATCAGAACTGTTAAGGCTGACATGCTCAGTAAGGTTGAGGATTTTTATGATTTTGCTGTACATGATGATGTATTTTTTCAACTAGAGGGTCTTTGGGGGCCTCATACCATTGACAGGTTTGCGTGTGATTACAACACCAAGCTGCCTGAGTTTAACTCTAGGTTTCTACAGCCAGGGTCTGAGGCGGTAGATGCTTTCAGGATTGGTCGTCTGAAAACGATTGGTTAGTACCGCCCGCCACGGTTATCGGAAAAGTGCTGACTCACATGCGTGATTGTAGAGCGGTCGGAACGCTTGTTGTTCCTATGTGGAAATCGGCATATTATTGGACCCTGTTATGCGACGATGGTGTTCATCTTAATTTCGTTGTGAAAGATTGGCTGTTGCTTCCAGACAGACCGGATATATTTGTGATGGGAAGATCGAAGAATAGGCTCTTCGGAACCAGGGCGTTCAAGTCAAGAAGCTTGGTTCTTCGCATTGATTTTGCCGAGTTTACTCGTAATTCCCATACTGGTTTGTGCACTGCCCAGTTAGGTGTCTGTACCGAATGCAACTCCAAGCGAGTTTAGGTAGGGGTCTTCGCCTTTGGTTAATTAAATTAGGCTCTTTCTTGGTGGAAGTTAGGCAGGGCTTGGTGTCTCGGCGCATGTTATTCGGTTTAGTCTTCCTCGGTGGAATTTTCGATTAGGTTTGTGTCTATGTCAATTACTACCCAGAGACTTCCGTGACCTCCTTAGTGGAGTTTTGCCAGTGTTCCCAGGCGGAAGTTTGTGAGATTGTTTCTCATTTTCTTGATGGAATCCGATTACATTTTCACTTGTAATGTACATCACTGAAGGTCATTGTAGCTCATTTTCGGTCATTGTAGGTCATTCCTTGTTTTAGTATCTACGACTGGTAGTCTTTCCTGTCAGGGGGACATGACATTCGATTGAAGCAGCCGCTGTGTTTTAGGAAAGCCTGCTTCTTATTGAACATTTAATGAAATCTGTTTTGTTTCAAGTTTACTTGTTTAATAAACAATCCACATTTCTGTGGATTATTGTCCACTCATGGCAGGTTCAAAGAATTACATAATTCTGAAATATGATGCCTTTGGCTCGTATTTGCAAAGACAGATTGTCATACGATTATTTAATTTCTTCTTCTGGCCTTTCAAGATTTTGCATTATTTACCAGCTGCCAAATAACTCTAAAAAATGTGTGGTCTGTTGCCTCAGTATATTAATCTAGCTTGCCTAACAGTTTTTGGGAATCAATGGAAAGGCTTGAGCCATCCTGTTGGAGTTTTTGTTGTACGACTTTAAAGTTTTTGTGGTATAATCAATTTTGCAAGTGTGTATTTGGCTTTTATAGTTGACCGATGAGAATGTCTCCATTTTGGATGAATTGGATGAATCAAATGAAATGATGCTAAAGGTAACTGTGAGAGACTTCATATTGATAATTTTTGACGTATTTGGTACTCTGCGATAATTTTCTTTTTAGGCTCTTGTTATACAGATGTTACAACGTTACTGTCTGAACCTTATTCGTTTGGGAATTGTCCGTGGTTTTGCGTGTTTCGTCCCCTGAATCGAGTTTCTGTCCTTATAGCTTTACTGATGATATTTCTTTGTGTAATTGCGTGCCAGGGATTCAGAAGAGCTTGAAGGGTCTGTGACATCTTTCTGCGCATGAGCAAAGTCTTCAATTTTGGTCCGACGTATAAGTTTTCAAAGTTGTATCCGGTTACGATAATCTTTCTTAACCCTCTCAGCAAGACATTCGAAATCATAACGGTTCGAAACGGTACTCTGGTTATTCGTGCAGGATTTAAACGTAATATTGTGCGTAAAAAGTGAAATATCTTCGTTAAATTTGATGTCGGCGAAGGGAGGAATGCGAAGCGGCTCTGGAAGAAAGGTCGCAGCCGCTTTGTATCTAAAGAAAGGAGGAACTCAAATAAAAGGAGATGGTAAGATGCACGTCAGAAGGTTAGCATTATGTGGCTTAAGATCATATCTTTACGCGAACTGGAAAAAGATTAAATATATGTGTGTGCTTGTTCTGCCGACATGACAGTACGACCTTCGCTAATTATTATAACCAAGGCATATCATGTCGATGATAAATTTTACGAATAATAATTATTATAAACAAACAGTATGTTGCGTTCATTTTAGTCAAACAGAAACCAACTAGTAAAACTATTCGTGTAAGCACGGATCATATGCCGTGGAAAACAGAGTAAGATGGCCTTTTAATGCTCTTGTAGGTTTTTATCCTTGTTTGCATACTGGTCCTTTGGAATGTGCCAACAGTAGGTCACTGATGTACACAGATCAAGGAGAATTCCTTCCACGTAAGTTTGATACATCCATTATCAACTATGATGAGCGCAGCATGATAGTTGATACTTATTACTGTAACTGAAGAAATATGTCATGAAGTACGTGTATGTTCATTGTTGAAAATTAAAGGACGCTGTAGGCTGACACTGGTTGTTCAGTAACTCATGGGTTGTTGACCTACAATAAGCGCCAAAAGGGTTGAGACACTTTTCCTTTTAAGGAATCTCAGACAAATCCCTCCCCCAAAGTCTTTCCATCTAACCCCCTCCCCCCCC
>BLFO01001865.1:112701-140187 GCA_014634245.1 Montipora cactus
GGCGGGCGGAAAAGAGAGGGGAGTGCAAGTGGAAAATGTAACGTTAACGTGATTTTTCCCTAATTGTTGTCTTCTCAGTTCAGTGTCTCAACTATTTTTGTCGCTTATTGTACCATCTATCTCCATAGAGGGGAGAGATCACCTTTGTCCTTAGAAGCACTAGGATGAGCTGTGGAGATCGATCCGACCCTAGCGTTTGACTAAGTTATACAGTGTTATCGCGGCTGCAATCGTTCCTTAAAATTGTCGAAGTGTTTTACAGTATTTGTGCGCTAGCCCCCGCGAGAATGCTAGCATTATTCTTCATGCTTTTGCCTGGCTAAAATACTCGAAATATTGTGAATGTTCCCTTTTGTAGGGCATCTGCCAATGATTAGGCTCATCTTCTCCCGTTCGGATGATAACTCATACACCTGTCTTACAACACTTCGTTGTGTAACGCCATTTTAGCCATACTTCAAATGACTAAAATGGCGACCAAAAGATAATGCCGTATTTTTTATACTAAGAAGTGTATTAACAAATTCAAGGTATTTTTTGTCGCGTTTAGCGAAGGATGGAGGAGACAGAAATGGATTGTAATGTGAAGAGAATGGCCAATTTTTAAAGTTTACACGGGGTCTTCATTGACGTGGTCTCACTCTGGCCGTCTTGGTATACCGTATTTGGATGATTACATGCTCAAAGATATTAGCTATCTCGAGCTTGTCTATTTTAGAAGTAATAAATAAAAAAAACTAAGTTTCTGGCGATTTGGATAAATTGTGCAACTCCTCGTGAAGTTGCATAGCTGTTTTAGAAGTAATGAATTAAAAAAAAAAAAGTTTCGGGAAAAGGTAACGATTTTCATAACACATGAACTTTGCAGATTTTAACCAAGTGGTTCAACACGTGAATACTGAATATTGTGGCTCATTGAGTTTGAGTAAGCTTCCGTATGTGTGGTCACGTATACTGGTTATTTTGTTTTTATTTTATTTTCTTATTTATTTTTGTATCAGGAAAAAACAGTGATTGTTAATTTCCTTTCAAATTTCCCGGGTACCGCCATCTTGCCGGACTGGTTTTGACGTGTTAAGGCCGCCGCACACTAGCCGATTTTTTGTCGCATAACTGCAGATTTTTCATCCGGGAAAGATCGGCTGAAAAATATGTCGGGCCACCAGGTGGCCTCATATTTGCGGAATTTTATGTCGCTACTAACTGCGCCGAGGCTTGGGGCCGACTCAACCAAAAGCTTGCAACAAGCTTGTCCTCTTTTTCAGGTGCCCACTGCTCAAAATCTGTTCGATCTCCGCCATCTTGGAAAAGACGCTTGCTCACGTGGCTCTTATGATACTTCCTAATTGGTTGCGGCGCGCGCGAGGCCCGACAAAATAATATGGGTCTACCGCACAGTAGCGGACAAGGCCCTACAAGACATTTTGCATGAGATCTTGCACCGTCTATCCCACGTGTGAAGATTTTTCGTCGGCCGACAAAAAATCGGCTAGTGTGCGGCGGCCTTTACAGTTGCATTATTGTTCTTTCAGTGTCTAAGAGCTTTTGGGAAAACAACATAGCAAGATGGCTGCGACAGAAACTTGAAAGTGATATTAACAATTTTAAAACATATTCATTTTGGATGCAAACGTTGTTTTTCTTAGAAAAAAAGAACAGATTTATTGTAAAGGTTACTTCTTGTGGTTCTCCTTTGTTATCACTTCTCTCTCCATAAAATGAACAGAGAGTGGTATGTAATATGTAGTTAATTATAAAATAGTTTAAAGGAGAATCACTTTAAAAATAGTTGTTGACTATAATATAAACAGAACAGAATGGACGGTCAAAGTATTTGTATTTATATTACCTTTTTATAAGAGATTGATAATTACAATAATTTACCGATACTTGAAGATCGTTTAGAGATTTTAACTTAATTGAATCGAAAGAGGATTAAAAATTCATTCAATGTATGGTAGAGATACCTTTTTCAGGTAACTTATTTAAGAGAAGATTGCATTTTATTCGAGATGATTAAATTTGTGAAAGTTATTTAAAGGAAAAGAAAATGCGTATACGGCCTGAGTACTTACGTAATTACCGCGAGAAAGGATCGCTGGTTCTTGTAACTGGTATGTATTTTTTAAAATGAGGTTAATGTGCTCAAATGAAGTCCAATCAATACAATACATAAACATTATTACAGGGGTATTTATACTATTGTTATTGCGCATACGTTCTGCGCATCTCGAGACACTCAGATTTCCTATCGGTGATGCTTACTAATATAGGGATATTTTTGCGCGGTTTAAAACTATCCGGAGAAAGTAGATCATAGTAACTACTCTTGGTATCCAAAAAGAAAATTGGCGATAACCATGCATTTTTCAGAGATAATTAAGCTTCAATTTGAGAAAGAACGCCATACATTGCTTTGTATTTTAAAGCTTTTTA
Source organism: Montipora cactus (assembly GCA_014634245.1). NCBI lineage: Eukaryota > Metazoa > Cnidaria > Anthozoa > Scleractinia > Acroporidae > Montipora > Montipora cactus. Next base: position 115,138 of record BLFO01001865.1, read on the forward strand.
CAAATATTATTCATGAATTGTCTTTGAAAAATGCGTGGTTACCCCCAATTTTCTTTTTGGATTTCAATAACACTTGTTAAGATCTACAGTTCCTGCATAATCACACATCGGGGCAAAAACATCTTTAATTAGTAGGCACCGTCCTTAATTTATACTTAATTTTGTGTCCCCGACAACAATGCTGAATACCGCAGACACTATAATAAAGGTTTTGTTGTTGTTGTTGTTTTCTCTTTTATCTTTCACTTGTGAGGATGTATATAGGTGTCGTCATGGTAACTAACACGATTGCATGGTTTTCGTCTCTCATCAGCCATACTTCAGCCCTACGGAAATTTTCCCTAAACCCGGCCCCATAAATGGATTACATAACAAACTAGACAGGAGCCATGTGAGATCCTTCTCTTCTAAGTTTTTGATCTGACGAACTTATCGTTGATTCAAATATTTCCTTCCTTTTATCGAAGTACAATAATATAATTTTAACAGTATGGAATACTAGTGTTAATTAACTAAAAAGGAAGTTTTCAGTATTGACAATACATAATATTATTATGAATAAAGTAATGTTAAGTAATGTAGTAATACAGCAATGTAGTAGTGGAGTAAGGAGGAGACACTGTGGCCCAGTGGTTAGGGCGCTTGCCTTGAGATCCCGGGTTCAGGACCCGCTCTGACCACTCGTTGAATTTGATCCTGGTAGTCCCTGGTTCAACTTCCCAGCTGCACTTGTAAATAGCCAACCAACTGGTTTGCCTCCGGCCAGTTGGAATTGTAGTTGTTGTGTTCTGTTGTTTCGTTGATTGTGTTTCATTGGCCCTGAAAAGCCCCTATGGAGCGGTCAATTAAGTATGTATTGTATTGTATTGTATTGAGTAATGTAGTAAGGTAGTAATGTAGTAAATGTAGTAGTGTAATGTAATAATGTAGTAGTGTAGTAATGTAATAATGTAGTAATGTAGTAATGTAATATGTAATAATGTAGTACTGTAGTAATGTAATAATGTAGTAGTGTAGTAATGTAGTAATGTAATAATATTGTAATGAAGTAAAAATAAAATAATTTTTAAAAAAAACTAACACGATTGGCCAATAAAACGCGAGCTTTCCATTCAGGCGCGCGGACGGCCGCTGTTTGATTCAGTTTTTTCCCTCGCGGCCATGAAATATCCTTTATTTATTAAAAACTAGATCATTGGATAATGCAATTCTAGAGTTTTTATTGGCTTGAATTATACTCAGCTTTACACATATCAGTAACTGTACGGGTTTTTTTCAAAAGCGGTTCCGTGTGAACAAAATGGCCGGTTAAAGTTGTCAACCGGTAGAAAATTCGTCCTGCACCGTGTGAATCGGACCTTAGCCGATTACGTCTATTTGTGGGTGGTTTTAGTCAAACAATTATTCCACTCGCGCTTGTTGGATATGAGATGATAACCAACTCGGCGTTACCTATCATTTCATGTCCAACGCGCGCTCGTTGAATAATTGAGTTCACTGGATATCGCGGAAACCTAGTCTGATCAAACTTTCAGAGATCATTGTAAAGAAAATCGAACACTGATGTTTCGAGAGTTAGCGCTTTGTCAGAATTCGTACTGACGCACTAACCCTCGAAACGCCAGCTTTCGAATTTCTTTACCTCAGTCCGGAGAAACCCAATTCTTTGGCCACCGACGCAGCACCACATTTTGTTAAGAGACTAAGTCCCTTTATCCTTTTTAAACATCGGAGGAAATAGATCTGTGCCAGCTTTATCAAACACATGTAGTTTCAACCTATACGGCTTTTAACGTTGTACACAAATCTCTCCTATGGTAGTAGCATTTTAAGTACTACTTAAGCCCGGTTTACACTACATAAATTTTTTGGCACTGCTCGGGTGAAATTGGCACGGGTTCCAAAAAAAAAGGTTCGGCTCGGATAAAATTTGCAGTGTAAACAACCTGTCAGTACCAAGTTTCATCCGTGCCGAACCAAAATTCTTACCCGTGCTGGAACCTTCGGCGAGGTAGTCCGAGCACGGGTAAAAATGGTACGGGTGCTGAAAAAATAGGCACGGTTCGGATAGAGCAAGTAGTGTAAACACTTTAAAGGGCCAAATTTGAGCCTTAATTCATATAGGCTAGCGGGTTTTTTGCGTATATTTCAAGATGGCTGCTCATTCTCCACCAAAATCACGCGGGCGTTCTTGATTATAACTGGAGTGCGCATGTCTACAAGAGAACTTACGCGGGCCCAAAAATTTTGGCACGGTATTTTTGATACGGTAAAAATGGTGTAGTGTAAACAAAGTTTGCCGATTTCTTTTTAGGTACCCGTGCCAATTTCACACGAGCCGTGCCGAAAATTTTCTGTTGTGTAAACCGGGCTTAAAGCAAGGTGAAGCAATTCCTCGTCTTTTCTCGAATGAGCATCCGAATACGTGGCTCATGCAAGGATTGTAAGTTATTCATTCATTTTTCTTTAAATCAGAGGTAGCATCAAACTATGTCTCCCGACATTCACGGTTGTCAATTTACCACATCAATTCAGTTGGTAAACACATTTTGTGTAATTGGTTTACGGTCATCTTGCCACACGACCAGCGCCTCGTCACCCGGCCTCAAACTAAAGTCACGCTCTAAGAGCTCAGAATATTGATGCCAAAGAGTTATATAATTGATCGTCGCACTTACCTGGACATTTGTAAAAAATGTAAAAAAAAAAAATGTAAATGCTTTGTTTATAGTGGAAGTGCACTTAGCTATCAAGCTAGTTTACAGGCACTCCACTTTTAACAATGTGAAAGAAACCATTCACAGTTAACAGAAACATTATTAAGAACCCCAACTGGCAGGAGGCAACCAGTTAGCTATTTACAAAGCGTGGTAGAGTTGAATCCGGGACAACCGGAAACAAATCCTAACCAGAGGTTAGAACGGGATTTGAACCCGGAGCAGCCGCATGCAAACCCAACGCCCTAACCACTCGCCACCCACTCTTGTGGGTCCAAATGTTCCCGTGATGAATGAATCAACGATAAAATGATATATGGCATATGCTCAAAAATTCAAGAGTTTTGAAGCAAGCAACCGTGGACAATCTTCCTGTCGGTGTATGTTGGATCAGTGGCTTGATCTGATCAGCGTAATTACAAGTTGAGAAACTAAATATTTTGAGCAAAAGCAAGAGCCTATACAACGTAGATATGATTTCAGTGGTGTACTATATTTCGGCTTGCCAAACCAGCCTTCTTCAGGTACAATGAGAGTTTACATTTGATTGCTTCTATGTACATATGTATAGTAAATGGATCTTGACGTGATACTGGAAGAAAAGAGATAAAACATGGCAGTTACAACAAATTTGAATTCAAATACTAAAAGTAATGGAAAAATACGGGAAGTGACTAAAAATAATAAACTGAAATCTAATACGTTTCTTCGCGGATATTAAGACCGTTGGGATCAATTGTCCTGACTTTTGAAATTAAAAAAGCTTCCCCGGCCTTACGGATCGATAGGAATATAATTGCATGTCCTTAGAGATGTTGTGGGGAGGGGAGAGGAAATGTTCTGCGACTGTAGAGCCTCAGAACGACAGGCCATACGCCAACTTAAACAACGACAAGACATTGTAATAAAACCAGCAGACAACTGAGACAAGGGTTCCCAGGGGCGTAGCGTCCATATACGCACGTACGCCCGAGCGTACAGTTGAGATCCTGGAAACCTTATTCCCTGAAGCACTTTTACATTTCGAATTATACTGGTGTCTCTGTGAGTGAGCATTTCCAGTTTCTTTTCATTAACCCATACAGGCGTGGTGGATCCAACATTGTTGGACGCTGTTGAAAAGTGTCGAACGAGATGGCAAAACACTCGGAAGAGTTGGGAGAATTCTCGACAATTACGCAAACCCTCGACGCGAATTCTCCCAACTCCCCCTCGTGTTTAGATGAGGCTGTGGAAACACGGAAAACGTCCTCTCCAACACATCACGCAAAATTTACAAGTTTGATTTTCGAAAATCGAGGCTTGGTGGTGAAATCAGCCAGTCAGACGTCATCACGCATTAGGGCTACTGCGGATATGAAATCAAGCGAAGCTATGATCCTCGCAGTTGTTGTTTGTTGGGATTCTTCCAAGACCGGGCGTAGATGGAAAAACTTTAAATAACAATGTCCACAACCAGGTTTTCTGATCCCGCGAGACTGAGCACCCCCAGCAACCAATTGTTTTAACAAAAACCGCTGGTCAGCAACCTCGTTAGATGACCTGCCCAGACGCAAATACTTTCGCGTCAATGTGATACATGAAGTACCTAGAGGCATCATCTAGTACTTGCCCACTGACAATGCGAATCGACGGCGCATAAACAGTTTCCCGCCAAATCCCGCCGTGGAATGCCACCCGAACGGCAGTCGATCGGCAATAATCGTGTGTTATTTTACTGGATACGAAGGTTGCTAATTGAAAGTCGCTTTAGTATGTTGCACCACCACACACTCTGACTCAGTCTGGTAAAAGTTGTTGTAGTTTGCACGGTTTGATGGTAGACGCAACTCACTTAGTGACAATTTAGAGTCCTATTTTGGTTTCTTTTGCGGACACAGGTTTGTTTTATACTTTCATGTCATTTTATTTTCTTTAAATTATACACCCACTTTCATTACCTTTGATGTAAATTTCTCAAAAGCGCTTCGAAATGAACATACGTCATTGTAGGAAATTTCATTATTCGATCCATTATTCTGTAAAAGTATCAATTGCTCCATCTTTGCTTCTTTTGAGCGTCCATTAAACACATGTGTTCAGCTGTGGCAGTCAAAACAAAAGTCATATATTTGCGAACAACTGTGGAATCGACCATAACGGCAGTACTTTCATGAAAATCGTCAAATCCAATTTGATTCGCGGTATTTTCTAAAAATTACTATAAGACGCAATCAACATATCAAAGGTCATCACAACTGTGGCTATAATAATCGATGGGATGTAACGTTTTACAAGTGTCCATGACTTGCTGGGACGTCTTTTCCTTCTGAAGTATTATTGACCCGTTAGAGATTATTCTGTTTTGTACGAGGTTTTTATTCAGCTACAACTTTCATTCTTCCGCGAGTTTTTTCTTAAAAAAAAAACAACAAAAACAAAAAACTCACAGAAACCATTCACTCGTGATTGTTACAATATTTGTGTTGTGAAAAGTATGCTGATTAAGTGCTTGTTTTATAGAGTCATCGTGAATCAATCAATCAATCACACTTTATTTAAAGAGGGTAACACATGATAGTTAAAGAACTAATAAATTTGTGGCCCTCTAGATTAAAAATATATTTCAAGTCAAGTGGAGTATATTATGCTAAATTATATTGTAAAACTAATCAAAACTTGCATACAAATTTCCAAATTTACCTCTAAAAATGATTATTTAAACGAGCGATACCGAACGGTTAGTGCGAAGTCTTGTACGTACGAGCACAAACAAGAAGAAAACAAGAAGTGGTTTCACTTTGACCATTTGCTAATCTTAAAAGCAAAGGAAAATAAAAGCGACAAAGGCACATTTGAGTAAACCAAAGGCTCAAATAGTAATTTAATTGCCATAAACGTGCTTGTTGTTGTAAAGTAGGCAGGTAGATTCTCTCGACATAAAATAGAAGCAACAAAATAGACCCAAACTTCCCTTTCATATGTAGCGAGCAAAGCGACATCAAAATGGTGGACTGATCCGCTAAGAACGAGACACGCGATTTACCCTTCTCTCGCCGTTGACGATTTCGGAGATCGACCATTATATCATCTTTAGGGGCCGGAGTAAATCAGCGACATTTCCCATTTTGTTCTCAAAAGACCAGCAGACTCACCTACCCCTAGATGAAATAGTACGAGATACTTACCCACCACTACGCGTGGTCTAACAAAGAATTTGAAGAATTTTCAACCTATTTTGCGTCAAGGAAAGCATCATATTGTGTCCGACCCTTTGGAATAATGACATCTGGCACCGGAATTTTAATCAGGAAATATTATGTTGCTTACTTGAAGTATCATGCCCCATTCTAAACCTAATAGAGGGTCCCCTATACCCCTTTGTAAAACTCAGTCACGCAAAAAGATTTCGCCTTTTCACGCGTCACGAATCATATTCAAAATTATTTCACGTTCACGCAAAATTCGAGACGATCACGTTTCACGTAAAAATAAAAATGAAATTCACGAATTAATATTTTCACTTCTTGTACCTTTCTATAAAGGTGTTTATCCTCCGAGTTTGGCTCTTCGATCGAGTGGTCATCTAAATGGCAGGTCTGTCTGACCTGCAGAGATTCCAACTCCTCTTGAGTTTTGAAGGAAATTAGGGCGTATGTTTTAGCGCCGAAGGCACGAGCCTGTAGGAGGGGTCCGGGGTATCCCCCTCCCCCAGGAAATTTTGCAAATTCAGTTTCTCTCAAGTGGCATTTCCTGCATTTTGACACCATTTATGTGATGTTCTATAAGGTCTTTATCCTTACTACTGGAGTCCTATCATTTTTTGAGTTGCTAAATGGAGTAAGACTGCGGGCCTTACGAGTCTGCTCAACACAGGGTATTCAATGGGGAGACTGGGCGAGACATTATAGGATACTCCTGAGGATACGTATTAAACGTTTTACACTCAGGTCGCAAAAAAGTACTTAAGATAAGCATTTTTCCCCTTGTTTTCAGAATTCATGATAAATCGGGAGAATGTGTGATAAAAATCGGGCAAGCGGGAGGGAACACATCAAATGGGGAGGACTTGTCCTTGTCTGATGGAGTCACATTTCGACTTCTAACTAATGCGACCCTTTACTACTTCTAGTCTTTTCTAGAGTGAGAAAAATTATCTACGATTGGTGTGTTTGCACGTCTCGGTTCGCCGTCGTTCGCTGTAGATGACTGTTTTTCTACTGAAAATTCGATTGCTAGTCTCCTGAGGTCTCCTAAGTTAATGGACTGTCGTTGTTCACCGGGACGTATTACACTTGGTGTAAGTTGTTTTTCCTTATTTTCTGCACCAGTCACGCACGGTTAGTCCTTTGTATTCATGTATGTAGCGTCTGTGCACGAAAGCCAAAATATTGGTCAATATTCCGATTATTCCCGCTCTAACGAACAATAGTTTGTTCATACACTTCACATAAAAAGGAAGAAAAATTCACCTCTCTCTTTTGAAGCCGGTTCACTTCAAACCAGCCCTACGTCAGAGAACGTGGTTCCAATCTTATTTGTTTAAAAACCATTGGTGGTCTATTTTATGACTTTTATCGATCCATATGAAATCCATGTCCTATAAAAGCCTAATAAAAACCGTTTGAAAACAATACGTACATTTTTAAAACAATAAAATGGCCAGAAATTCATCACGCAAAACACAGTGGTTCACGAATCACGTTTAATTCAAATCTTCATTCACGGGCAACGTGTAATTTAAAAAAAATTCGTTCACGTGGACATGAAAAGATCTTACCATCTTTAATCACGAATCACGAATTTAAAAAATTAAATCACGATTCTCGCGAAAATGAATCGCCCCATCACGCTTCACGTAAAAAGTACAGGGCACCCTCATTTTTACTGTTGTCTAAATTGTTCTTGAAGATATCTTTTTTTCGCTACGCCTTTAACTCTACTTAATTTGTTGTTATACGATTTAATTTATAATAGGTTACTTTATCAGAATCGTTACTAAGGAACGGTTTAGCTGACTGTTTTCCTTTTTTGTTCGATAGTTTTCGTGTAGGTGCATGCTTATCAGACTGATAAAGATCGTACTACATTGATTACGTCATTCATACTTTGGTTAAAATCTTCATTAACTAGGTTGTTAAAGTCAATAGCTTCGAGGTCACTTAGAAATAAATCTATATTAAAATGAGAGAAATCTCTGAAATGTTTAGTTTCTTGGGATAAAGTAGGCCGGTTTGCCACTGTGCAGAAAACGGGTAAGTGATCTGTAATATCGGCTAAACATATTCCTGCTTCGGTTATTTTTTGTGGCACGTTAGTGTAGATCTGTTATACGGGTCGCTTTGGTGATCAGAGGCATGTAACCCAAGCCTCATAACATATCAAGGTAATTTCAATCCAGCATGATTCTATTCCATCATCAGATTGTTCCAAATCCCATCGTCTAATGAAGCACAATTCTTGAGAAATGTAAAGGCCGACACCTCCTGCACTTGCTGGTGAATTAGTAAACATAACCGGGTATGCTAATATAATAAATGTTTTTTTCCTGTAGTTTTGTTTCGGATATTGCTATAATTTCCGGACTCTCTTTTACTGTACAAATAATATCTTCTAGGGATGTTAGATTTTGTGGTAGGCTATGCATGACTTCACTAAATATGATCAACATCCATTAACTGAGAAGGTTCATCAATAAACCACATTGGCAGGGCGGGTTGTCTATTGCCGTTCTAGAACCTGAGAAATGGCCGATTGAAGTTCACATAGCAACTGGGCCTGAAGTTAGGAAGAACCTCCTTAACATGTGATGATATAGGTGTCGTCATGGGAACTAACACGTTTAGCCAATAAAAATTGAGCTTTCCATTCAGGCGAGCGGACGGCCGCTGTTGATTTACAGTTTTTTTTATCAGCAATCGCAGATAAAATTCGTAGCCCCCCGCGGCCATGGAATATGCTCTATTTATTAAAAACCTGGAGCGTAGCTTAAGCCAGTAACAAGGAGTTACGTCTATGCAAACGTTGGCCGTATAGTACAGTCGGTAGAGCAGCAGTGATCCAACCCAAAGTCGTTGGTTCAATTCCCACCCTGGTCAGAGTTCTCTGTCCTTGAGTGAGCCCATTGCCATTAGTAGGGCTAACGCTCACATGGTTTACATGGGTAGAAAATAGCACTTCATATCACTCTCTCATATTTAATTCTATTTAAGCCAGTAAACCTGGGATCACCAACTTTTGGACATAATTATCCGAACATTTTCCACTTTTAATGATTTCTCCTCTGATTTCGCTTTTTCCCAGTTTAGGAAAAGACCAAGAAAGCAAATTTATGAGTTTATTTTATCTCGCGTGGCCGTTTCCATGCAGTCCTTTACCCAAACATAAACGCCGGACTCACCATTCTCCTCAATGCCGGTTACAACGGCCACCCTGGAACGCTTCTTCAGTTCGATGCGCAGAGTAAAAACATACCTGCGTGCCGCACCATGAAAACAAAGCGCCTGTCTTCTTTTGCTCTGGTGTATGCGCACCGGGAAATGACCATAGACGTGGCTGTAACCGGTGATTTTTGCGGCAGAAAGAACAAGCTCCATAACTTTGGGTTTCCATAGAACTCCATGGGGATCCATAGAACTCAACAGAACTCGGATTTTTGTCGAAGAAATATTGTCAAGATACGCTGACATTTCTTAAAATGAACCAGTGGTTTTCTTACTGTTTTGAAGACATCTAGAGGTGTGCCTCTTTGGCTATAATCATCTGATATCCAACAAGCACGAGTGGAATAATTGTTTTATTGAAAACGCCCCAAGATATTATTAGACAAATATTCCCGACTTTATTTTGTAAGAAAAAAACCTAACTTAAGGTTAACCTAAACCTTACCTTAAATTGTCTCAACTTGCATTGATTTGCCTCGCGTTATTAAACTAACACACATGCTTAACTGGTCAAAATTAAGTCTAGGTGTTGCATTTTGTAACAGTTTAAGGACTTCTTTTTCATTTAACTTCAGTACGAAGCGATTTTTGCCGGCCGCCATTTTTTCCTCAGCGAAAATTTATAGCTCCCTTTTAATATTAAGCTGACGCGTACGCTTACCATATTTGTAGACTATGGTATATTGGCTCATATACCATGATATTACAATATTTTAAATACTATTAATTTGATAATGCTATATTATCATTGGGCAACAAACAATATTAAACATTGCAAAAGGTCGGTTACCAAACTTCACGACAAAGCTAAACATTTTAAAATCGAAGCCTCATCATCATCATCATCATCAGTCCTTTTTGCGCCATGGGACACATAAGGCCTCTACAGTCTCTCTCCAGCGGGAGCGGTCTTGTGCCACCTTTCGAATTTCACTCCAGGTCAGGTGCATGGACTTGAGTTCTTTCTCCGCTGACCTTCGCCAAGTTATTCTTGGCCTTCCCCGTTGTCTTTTCCTCACTGGTGTCCAGAACAAACTTTCTTTAGCAACATCGCCAGAGTCCTTCTTAATACATGCCCAATCCATGTCCATTTCCTGCGGGTTATGTCCACCATGATGTCCTCTTGTTTACAGATGTTTCGCACTTCCAGGTTGGATACCTTTGTGGCCACCTTATGCCTAGTATAATGCGCAGGCACTTATGGATAAAGACCCTAAGCTTTTTAACTATTTCCTGAGTCGTTTTCCAGCTTTCAGAGCCGTTTGTTTACAAACATTGACGTCACATTTCTTTTGATATTCAAATTTGCCAACCACGGAACAAAAAAAGTCATTAGGGTCGTTTATGCGAGAGAAAATAAGCCGCGACTTACTCTGGCCGCGGCGTACACAATACGCGAAAGGAACTATTTATACGAGAATAAACTCCCCGGCCAGGATAAGCCGCGGCTTGAGAAAGCCGTGAACGTAGATTTTGTACCATTTATACGGGGTGTTCGCGTCTTATGTAAGCCGCGGCCAGAGTAAGCCGCGGCTTATTTTCTCTCGTATAAACGGCCCTATTGTTTCAACAGCCAATTAGGTTCTGGTTGGCATATTAATAACGATGGGTGACTTCACGAGAAACATCGCTATAAGAGCTAAAAATATTCCTGAGACTGAAGGGAGAATTGATCCTCACACTTAACTGGACAATTTGAACAATTGTCTCTTATAAGCACCCGAAACATTCAGGTGGTTTTAACGGGATTCGAACCCATGACCTCTGCGATGCCGGTGCAATGCTCTACCAACTGAGCTATGAAGCAACTCGGTTAAGAGCAGGTCAGGTTGTTGGCCTCATGTGTTCCCATGAAAGGACTCGATGAATGAAAGAAATGTGTGTATTTGAAGAGCTGGTTGTAGACGAAATTAGGGAGAATTGACCTCGCACCGGATTGATAGCTTCATAGGTTCGAATCCTTTTGAAACCATCTGTGTTTATAAGAGACAATTGCTTAAATTGTCCAAATAAGTGCGAAGCGAGAGGATCAGTTCTCCCTTTTGTCTATAACACTCACTTCAGACATATTTATTAATTTATTCCAATATTGATACTGTTGTCTTGTTCACCGGACTAAATAATAGAAATCAGAGAAGACTGAGCTGGTGGTGGCCTGGTGGTGGTAATTGTCGCGTAGTTACGGGGTGCCAAGTCGACTAGAGACCAAATTCCACAGGAGCTAAATGTTGTGGGGGTCACGTGTTGGACACCATGGAGTAAAGCTCCGTAGTGAGAAAAGTTTTTTTTTTTCCATCAAATCATTCAGTTTTTTTTTTTTTTTTTTGATATTCTTTTTCTACACTTCATGTCAGCAAGACGGCTCAGATCTGGAAAACATTCTTCGACAAATTCTGAAAGTGTTACCAAGCAGGAGAAGGTGACGAATCCTGAAGAGACAGCCATGTGCGAGGAAGTGATGGCGGAGCTGAAGTCAATGAGAGGTGATTTAAAAAATCAAATTTCGGCCCTTAGTGAAAATTTAAAGGATTTTCAGCGAAATACCAATGCAAGGCTTGAGAAAATAGAGAGTGTCATTTCCAAATTAGATGAAATCGATGTTCTGACGACCAAACAGAAAGATTTAGAAAAAGATGTCGAGGGCGTAAAAGCATCTGTCGACGCTATGAACGCCACTGTCAGCGAAATGGACAGCCTTCGTGGAGGATACACAGAACTGCAGAAAAAATTGGAGCATTTGGAACGTTATTCTCGCGATTATAATATTCGTGTTATTGGCGTTGTTGAAGAAAATGGCGAAGATTGTATGGCAATTGTCTTAAACTACGTGAATCTACTGGGTCTCGAAGACGCTACCGGGGAAGTGGAGAATGCACATCGTACAGGAAGAAAACAGGAAGACAAACCGCGTCATATCATTGCCAAACTATACAGCAGGCCTTTCAAGAGAACGCTGCTTCAGACTGCCAAGAGTGTTAATGGAAAAGAAGCTTTAAACGGGGTAAGATTCGTGGAAGATTTTATACCTAGTGACTTTTCAACTAGAAAAAAAGCTCTCCCACTAATGCAGAAAGCCTTTGAAGAAGGAAAGAGAGTCCTTTTTACCAAAGGAAAACTCTTTGTGGACGGAAATGTTGTTCCTGTAGTGTAGAATTGAATACGGAAAGTAATCTTATATCCCATAAATAATTCTTTATTTCTCAATGCGGAGTGCGGCAAAGAAAAGCGCGATGATTCCATGCTGCCCAAACAGCTTGTGCAATGTTACACAGGCGCGAGCTTTGCAAATAATTTTTTTCTCAGTGAATTTCTTTATTTACGCTACAGTTTTAATAATAACTTTGTACACACCGTATGAGTTATTTACTTCAAACATATCCAGCAACGGTGGTTTCCTTTTGAATATTTCAATTATAAGTGCTAATTTCGTGTGGCTGCTAAACTACAGACATATTTCGAAAGGTCCATCTCCTCCTAAAATTAATTTTTTGCAAGATTTCCGCACAGGTCCTTACTTCATTATGCATACACTCCTTTGTTTCAAGAAAACAATAGCGATAACAATAGACGTCCTTTGGGACTGTGGCGCTTTGTTCTTTCTTTTTAGAGGTTTTTTTTCTAAGTCCATATGGACTTAAAAAAAGTCGGTCGAACTTCTGTCTGAAATACGGAAAATCGAACAGTTTTTCCTGCAATTTCGGCACTTTTCCTGCAATTTTACCCATTTTTCAGTTTTAGAATAAGCGCCAGAAGTGGAGTTTCAAGCAATCGTTGTAATAGGGTTCAGATTCGCAAACATAACAAACAAACCAAATAAAAGTACCGTCATAAGAAATTTAATGGCTACCTGCTCTTTTTATCGTGAAATTGTTCTTCCTGTCTGCTTAAAAATTCGCCGGGACACTGCAAAGTGTATATTTTCTTCCTTTCCTGTATTTAGGATCACGAACGGTGCATTTAGAGGGATTTTGCGATTTATCGCTCTTTGTAGAGATCGGCAATGTGCTCGATGATACTTCCAAGTAAATAGCTTTGGTAGAGATCCATGGATGTTCCCGTACGAGGCATACTTCGTTTCAGTCCCCATCATGTCTTTTCAATGCCCTGCTGTGGGCTCGTTTGTCTGGGTCGACGAAGTTTAGGCGATGGTTAACTGCGGTGAGATGATCTTAGCCCTTATGTTGTAGGCAGTTGTAGACTTTCCGGCCACAGGTAGCTGGGGCTAATATTTTTTCAAGGAGAGTTTACGGTCAGAAAATTAATATGTGTTCTGGCGGATTGAAGGCTATCCATTGCAGTTTTTTCTTGAGCATCGCGAAACAGATCCATCTCCCGATGCGTCACTTTGTCTTTGCCAACTGACTGCGTTTTCAAATGAATGAAGGGGTAGTTTCTAAAGAAACTGTGATGCTGCGTCGGTGGGGAAGTAGTATACAAAAATTTGGTTTTATCAACGGAGTTGATAATGTAAATTGGCCACCGTACAGAGATTCTAAAAGCTGACGTTTCGAGCGTTAGCCCTTCGTCAGAGCGAATCGCTCTGATTCGCTCTGACGAAGGGCTAACGCTCGAAACGTCAGCTTTTAGAATCTCTGTACGGTGGCCAATTTACATTATCAACTCCGTTGATAAAACCAAATTTTTGTAGACTGCGTTTTCACACAGGTTTTGGACACGGAAGACGAAAGTAAATTGTTTTCTTTGCACCACTCTATGCACAACTCTGGAAAGGCTATAATGCAGGGACAATTTTCAAATGATCAATTCTCCCATTGCTGTGACCCTTTTACTTCGGTAGCCATCTTGATTTTTGCGAAGACACAAGTTTGCTTCAAAAGAAGGGAAATATGAAACGATTTTAATTGCAATGAACTCGTGCATGAAAGTTTCCCATGAAAGATGCACCAATCAGACTTTAAGCGTGGTATACTCTTCCACGCAGTGAACTTACAAGTGTGCCGCACCCACGGGGCATGAAGGAAAAGCAGGTCACAGTTCACAGCAATACTTGAAAAGCTAAAACTATCACAGGGACTAACCTTGAGCCTAAACAGTGCCTTTAGTCGTAATTAGGGTTACGGTTAGCATTATTAAAGGGATGGGTTGTTTCAAAAGTAGTAAAACAGGGATCTCTTAACGGTAGCCTACAAGTGTAAGTTCGATTGTAGGTGCTCGGCGCGGCACGTGTATATAATTACGTATCATTTTTATGTAAATAGTCAGCCAGAATTCAAAATAAATATCATTTTCAAGGTGTGAATTAGCAACTTGACACGTTAGCTCAGTGGCAAAGAACAGGGACAAGTAATCCAGAGGTTTACAGTGGGACGGAGTTCAAGGCAAGCTGCAAGTGACATATCGTGGGATAAAATGGCAGAAAAAGCAGAGCGGGATCTGGAAATAAAAACAAGACGAAGGGATAGAAAGGGGAAAACTGGGACAAAAACGAGTAACGGTGTGGGCGATGAAGGGAAAGAAGATAGAGAGGGAGGGAGAGAAAAAATGAGATCCGTTTTTATTCATCCCGTAAGTACAAGTTACCCATGTATATATTCGGTTCTCTTGGGTATACGTATTGTTCTACAAAACAATAGCGCGAATGAATAATTAATTTATTCTGCATGCATAATGAAGTAGGGACCTGTACGGAAATCATTCCTAATTTTTTTCTCTCCTTACAACATTGTATTAATAACAAAATATGAAAGGTAAATTCATTTCTCTAAATACGAGGGGCATCAACAATACACGTAAAAGACGGATAATATTTACTTGGCTCAGAAAACAAAAAGCTGATGTTATTTTTCTTCAGGAGACGCATTCCATTGCGGGGTGTGAGGTCTCGTGGAAAAAGCAGTGGGACGCTTCATTATTTTGTTCTCATGGGGTCAACAATGCTCGGGGGGTTGCGATTTTAATCCGGAATAATTTTGATTGTATAGTTGAAGAAACGGTTATTAACACAAACGGGAGATTTATTATTCTCAAAGTACTTCTCAACGGGGAACAAGCACTGCTTGTTAATGTATATGGTCCGAATCGGGATAACGAATTGGTTGCGTTTTATCATTCAGTTTTAGAAACTATCGTGAAGAATAAGTTTGACGAGATCGACAATATTATTTTTGGAGGCGATTTTAACTGTCCTTTAAATCCAGTTCTTGACAAAAGAGGCGGAATTCTCATTCCAAGACAATCTGTTATTAATGCAATAGAACAGCTACAGTTAGAACTAGATTTACATGATATTTGGCGAATTAGAAACCCTACAACGCGTAGCTTCACTTGGAGTCAATCACAACCTTTGATTTTCTCTAGACTTGATTTTTTGGCTTATCTCAAATTTTTTATCAGATAATGTATCCAATGTAGGTATGATACCATCAATTAAAACTGATCACTAATGCATAATATTAGAACTTCAAGATGTTGATGCAGAAGTAAAGGGTCCTGGGATCTGGAAACTAAACTGCTCCTTGCTGAGTGACAAACTATATGGCTTCAGGAAGGAAGGGAAGACCTTACTGATCCGCGCTCCGTGTGTGACTGGGTAAAATATAATATAAAGAAATACTCTAGGAAATATGCCATGAATAAAAGCAAAATAAAAGCAAACAAAGTAAGGCGGAAGAGGAGTTAGTAAGCAAAGCGTTTCACGACGCACATTTAATTTTTCAAAATAATCCCTCTCAAGAAAATTTAGTAAATTTAAACTCATTGAAGGAACGTATAGATAAATTATATCAGAAAAAAGTTGAAGGTATAATAGTAAGATCCCGTGCGCGATGGCATGAACATGGGGAAAAGAATTCCACGTACTTCTTCAATCTAGAGAAACGAAATCATATCAAGAAACATATAAGAAAACTTTGTATGAGTGGTGTTATTATAACTGGTCCATTTGAAATTTTGGTAGCAGAAAAGAATTTTTATGAAAATCTTTATAAATCTAGACATAAGCAGTGTGAACAACAAAACGGATCTTCCTTTTGCTATGAAAACTTGCAAATACCAACGCTTTCAAATGAATCTAGGCAACTTGGTGAAGGTATAATTAGTCTGGAAGAATGCACCAAGGTGCTAAACTCCTTTCCTTTAAATAAAGTTCCTGGAAATGATGGGCTACCTGTAGAATTTTACAAAACATTTTGGAATTTAGTTGGAAATATCTTAGTGGATTCTCTCAATGATTCATTTGTAAAAGGGGAAATGAGCTCATCGCAAAAACAGGCAGTTATTACGCTTATTGAGAAGAAGGATCAAGATCGTTGTGACCTGAAAAATTGGAGGCCAATTTCATTACTCAACGTCGATGCAAAGATAGCTTCGAAAGCTATTGCTGAAAGAATGAAGCGACTACTGCCAAAATTGATACATGAAAACCGATCTGGTTATATTCCGGGTAGACGTATCAATGAAAATATTCGTTCCGTTCTGGATATATTAGATTACACGAGAGATAAAAACTTGCAAGGTCTTTTGGTATTTATCGATTTTGAAAAAGCATTCGACAGTTTAGAATGGGACTTTCTAATTAAGTGTTTAAAACTTTTTAATTTCGGGCCTGATTTCATAAGATGGGTTAATATTTTCTATTCGAATATTCAAAGCTGCACAATTAACAATGGGCTATGCTCTCACTATTTTAATATAGAACGTGGTGTGAGACAGGGTGACCCTCTCTCGCCATACCTTTTCGTTACTGCAGTTGAAATATTGGCTATTGCTGTTAGAAACCAAGAAAACATTAAAGGGATTAGTATAAATGGTTTAGAAACTAAATTATTGCAATTTGCAGATGACACAACTGCGGTGTTATCAGATGAATCTCACATAAAGAATGGTCTGACAAGGATGTTAGTAAAGGAGGTCCTTCGCATGTGAGAAAAGGTCTTTGTTTCCTTGTACCCACCTGGCAGCCCCGCCGGGTTGGTTTGTATCTTGCGATGCCAAGTTCATAAAGAGAGCACCACAAGCGAGAGGTCAATGGTTTCTTTGGCAAGGAGCTCGAAAGAGCAACTAGTGCCGGTCTTGAGATTTGTAGCGAAGCCATGAAGATTGAAACTTATTTGTAAAAACGATGTTAAATCTATAAAATGGCGTAAGAGTAAAAAAATTCTCGGAGAGCGCCGAAAAGTCGTGGGTTGCCAGTGAGGCGCTCAACCGTGAATCCAATGTATGTTGGGATTGATCGTTGAGACATCTACATGTAGCTGACTTGCCTGATACTAGGACGCACATACTTTCGTGTTAGTGTGATACATCAGAAGCACATCCATGACCTTGAAAAGTGCAACTTGCTACTCTTTTCCTTGGCACGAAGATGGGGTCTTTTTGGACACCAATTTTA
The DNA here is from genome assembly GCA_014634245.1 of Montipora cactus. Lineage (NCBI taxonomy): Eukaryota > Metazoa > Cnidaria > Anthozoa > Scleractinia > Acroporidae > Montipora > Montipora cactus. The sequence goes on from BLFO01001865.1 coordinate 132,627, forward strand.
TGCCCAAATATGGACAAAAATAAGTTGAGAAGCTAAATATTTTGAGCAAGAGCTGATACAACGTAGATTTGATTTGAGTGGTGCACTACATTTCGGCTGGCCAAACCAGCCTTCTTCAGGTACAATGAGAGTTTTTCTTGCTCAAAATATTTAGCTTCTCAACTTGTTATCACGCCGATCAGATCAAGCCACTGATCCAACGCACAAGATGGCCGCGGACGGACAGCTAGTTTGTAGTTCTGATGATGATCACGACTCACTACCAAAAACCGAGTCTTGTTCGCTTGAACCTGAGGCCTGTAAACTGGAATATCTTCGTCTTAATGGCGACAAGTTGGTGTGGTCGAACGATTTGTATTCCCTTAAGAATTTTGTGGTTAATGTTTTAAAACTACAAGGGAAGTGGCTGACGCCTGGTGGCAATACGAAACAATTCAAAAGTTCTAACGGTAATGTAACAATTAACTGGTATAGCAAGAAACAACAAAGCCTGAACTTTCAGGGACGCGATGGCCCTGGTCTAAAGGACAGACTAGTGGAATTAGTACGAAAGAAGCCGGGAACTTAACGGATTTACAAGCCCCAGAACCTTTGGTATCAATCGAGCAAACAATGCAATCATCATTATCGGAGGAAGCCAACAGTTGTCACCTAAATGGTGGAACATCGATCGACGATGAGAGCTCGCCAAAATTGTCCTCAACAGCGACCAAATTCAGAAATTGTGACCGACATTGAGGGTTTAAAACTTGATTTATTGACGCTTCAAAAACAGTTGAAGAAAATGCAAAGCTTTTGTCCATTATTAATACCAAACATCAAGATGAAAATGCTTCTTGTTCCGAACTCCTTGATTACAAGAAGAGGTGCGTAACGTTATTATCCTCTGTTTCTAAAAAAGACAATGCAATCAAAGATTTGGAAGAAAAATGTTTGACCTTTGAGAGCCGCGTTTTGTCTTTAGAACAAGAGAATGAATCCCTTAGGCTTGCACTAACCATCATTATGCAAGAAAAGAGCGATGCTGAAAACAAAGAACCAAAGTCAAGCGAATGCTGGGTCCATGTGGATGAGAAGCGAGGCAAAAACGGAAATCGTGAACGTAGCCAGAAGACAGTACGCCCTGATATCACCGAAACTCGAAACAGTTTTGAGCCCCTTCGTCGAATTAATGAAGCGCAAGTGGATGTGAGAAATGAGGATAACCGTACTGCAAATAACGATGATAGAAGCTTCAGAAGACCCTCGTGCCGGCCTATCGATGTTACAACACAAAGGACCAATCAATCTGTATCAACCGAGTCGACAACAAAGCGCGATCAAGCACGACCTAATCGTCAAAAGAAAGTTATGATTGCCGGGGATTCTGTTCTCAAGCACCTCCAAGGCCATAAAATATCTAGAAATTCGAGAGTTAAGATATCCTCCTTCCCGGGATGCACAACGGAAGACATGCGTGATTTTATAAAGCCACTCCTACGAAAGAATCCAGACGAGATCATACTTCATGTGGGGACTAATAGCCTAAGATCCTGCGACACCCCTCGTGCTTGTGCGGATGAAATAATCGACCTGGCAAAGATGGTTAGCTGTGAATCTCCAGCAAAGATTGCGTTATCAAGTCTTGTGTGTAGATCTGACGATGAAGCCTTGGCTTGCAAAATAGCTGAGGTGAACAGAATCCTCGAAGATTGCTGCACTCGGAAGAGCTGGGGATTTGTTGATAATTCAAGCATTTCTACCTCGAATCACTTAAATCGTAGCGGCCTTCATTTAAACAAGTCTGGAACCTCTCGTCTTGCGCAGAATTTTATAAATTATTTACGCTTAGATTAGGACATTGCCGTCTGGGGGTTTACGGTCGTTTCGATACAAAGTCGTTTCGATACAAGTTGATTCGATACAAATTGAAGTCGTTTCGAGACATCATCAAAGTTGATTCGATACACGTAGAAAGTCAATTCGATTCAACTCAACATTTATGTTCTCAACCGTCAATTAGTGGTCTGACCGGCGAAAAAACTCCAATCCCGGTAAGCTAATGAAGATACTTCCAAGCGACCACAGTTATGTAAACACTTTCAACGGTGTCTTGTTTTGATGGGCGGACAACTTGCGACCATTGTGAGTCTCGCGTTCAAGTCTGAGCACCCATTTCAAATAGCACAGATAACCAGCATTTAAGTATAAGCACCCTTTAGAACAGTCAGTAGTCAATAACTGTGTGACTCGCATGATGACTCGCTCTAGCCTGCGTTGCAAGCGTTCCCGTTCGACAAAAGAGCTTCGAAACGATTTTCCGCAAACTGGCCGCGCGAAAGTTGAGGCGAGAGACTGAGTCTCTTGTCCCAACTTTCGCGCGGCAAATGATACTGCTGCGAACAAAAGGAGCAGCTTCACCACTTGTCCAAGTCCAAGTCATGGTACATCGATGGAACATTTAAGGTGTGTCGGCATCCTTTCACGCAACTTCTGTCGATAAACGCGTTTGTGAGGAAAGAAGACCACGTGAAGCAAGTACCTCTTCTGTTCGCGCTGATGTCTGGTCGCAAGAAAAGAGACTATGTTAAGGTAAATGAATCTACTGAGGTTGATATTGCGGGACCCTTACAACCGACGGAAAATAACAATGTCCGGTACTCTCATTAATACTGAATATTAATTCATTTCAGGTTTTAAAGACGGTGATGGAGTTGGTTCCAAGCTCGCCTCAAGTAAGAAGAATAACGGTAGACTTCGAGAAAGCCATGTGGTCCGCCCTGAAAGAGGTTTTCCCCGAAGTAAAAATCCATGGCTGCACATTCCATTGGACGCAAGCTCTGTGGAGAAAGGTTAGTAACTAACGTTAGAACATGATTTTTTTAAGTCAGTAATTATGGACAAGGAGTACTTTTGTGATTAGGCAAATAATTTGCTATCACATTTAGAATGCTAGCTTCCCTTATTATTTATTTATCGTTTATGTACTCCTGCCTGTAGTTTGAACGTTAACTTCCTCAGCATCCTACCTTTGCAAATTATACTAAAATGATTAATAAATTTCTGATGTATGTGTATGTAACATTTAGGTTCAAGAGCTTGGTCTTCAGTCAGCGTACACCAACGATCGGGGGACCCACAACCTAATAAAGAAAATGATGGCCTTGCCGTATTTACCAGAGGAAGAAATCTGCCCCATGTTCAGACGACTAGAGAGGGATGCTTCGACTCCCGAACTGATGGACCTTGCTCGCTACATGAACAGCACCTGGATCGTTGAAACCAGTGAATGGCCTCCATCTTCTTGGTCAGCATACATGAAGTCAATCCGCACAAACAACGATGTGGAAGGCTGGCATCTAAGACTGAGTAGACAAGCATCCGGCAAGTCTCAGCTGCCATTTTATCGGTTAGTGAAGCTACTACACAAAGAAGCTCTACTGACATCCCTCCAAATTCGCCTCGTCTCGGAGAAGAAGCTTCGGAGGATCCAGCGAGAAAAGTACAAGAAGCTGCAATCACGACTGTTTAGTCTGTGGGAAGAATTCAACAATGGCCAAAGGAGCACAAAGCAGCTTCTCAGTGCATGCTCGTATTTAACTGGTCCGGTCCTATAAATGAGCTAGGATAACAATGTTTATATAAGTTAAGTTTATAATACTAGTATTTGAATTGGCTGTTCAGTTTTCGTGTGTACTAAGTATCAACAATCAGTTAAATATTTTAAAATTCCTTTAGATTAGCGTAATAAATAAGTGTCAAACGATTTAGTTGTAAGGAATAAATATTTTTTGTTGAATCGAATTGACTTTGACTTTCTACGTGTATTGTCGAGCGTTCCCGCTCGACAGAAGAGCTTCGCAACGATTTGCCGCGCGAAAGTTGGGGCAAGAGACTCAGTCTCTTGCCTCAACTTTCGCGCGGCCAGTTTGCGGAAAATCGTTTCGAAGCTCTTTTGTCGAACGGGAACGCTTGCAACGCAGGCTAGAGCGAGCCATGCGAGTCATCATACGAGTCACACAGCTGACTGTTCTAAAGGGTGCTTATACTTAAATGCTGGTTATCTGTGCTATTTGAAATGGGTGCTCAGACTTAAACGCGAGACTCACAATGCTCGCCCATCAAAAGAAGACACCGTTAAAAGTGTTTACATAACTGTGGTCGCTTGGAAGTGTGTTCATTAGCTTACCGGGATTGGAGTTTTTTCGCCGGTTAGACCTCTAATTAACGGTTGAGTAAATAAATGTCGAGTTGAATCGAATTGACTTTCTACGTGTATCGAATCAACTTTGATGATGTCTCGAAACGACTTCAATTTGTATCGAATCAACTTGTATCGAAACGACTTTGTATCGAAACGACCGAACTCCCCGTCTGGGAATCCGATTCGACTGATGACCGTCCACTCGAAAACTGGGGTAAGTTCAACTGTTCTAGTATTTTTGGTCGAGGTTTGGTCATCGCCTCCCTTAATATGAACAGTTTGCTCTCTCACATTGACGAACTTAGAGTTTTGATGCATGATTCCAAAATTGATATTTTCAGTGTCAATTAACGAGACTAAACTAGACTCAACCGTTCATGATAGCGATGTTTACATACCTGGTTTCGAAATAGTTAGAAAAGACCGTAGAGTTAATGGAAGGAAAGGGGGCGGTGTTTCTATCTATTTGCGCACAAATCTTAACTATCGAATACGTGATGATTTGATTAATGATGACCTCGAGTGCCTTATTGTCGAAATTAGTAAGCCACGTAGTTCAGTATTCCTGGTCGGCACCTGGTATCGACCTCCAAACTCTCCGCCTGAACGTTTCAATGAATTCGAAAATGTAATTGACAAAATTGACGCTGAAAGTAAGGAACTATATATACTTGGTGATGTTAACTGCAATTTATTGCCAGAGGCTTCTGCTCATATTTCCTCTCATCTAACAAACATTTTTGACATTTATGGTCTCAGTCAGTTAATCACTGAGCCAACACTCGTCACTCTTGTCTCTAAGACACTTATTGATTTATGTATCACCAACTCCCCAGAGAAAGTTTCAAATTCAGGTGTCATTCATCTTGGGATCAGTGATCACTCTCTTGTATTTATGACGCGCAAAGTCCATCATGACCATTTTTGCCCACGAACGATTGAAATGAGGCAATTTAAACACTTTCAAAAGAACAAGTTCTTAAATGATCTGGAACAAATGCCATGGTCGAATGTTGATCTGTGTTCTGATCCAAATGACATGTGGCATGAATGGAAACAAATGTTTGTTAGTTGCCTGGACAAACACGCACCACGCAAACTAAAAAGAATTGGTAAAAAGCGGGCTCCGTGGATTACTAAAGGGTTATTAAATAAAATACATAGAAGAGATTTAATTAAAAAGAAAGCAATTTCATCGAATGATCATGACATGTGGGAGCAATTTAAATGTGCTAGAAACCAAGCAAATAATGCTATTAAACAAGCAAAGAAGCGCTACTTTTCTGATAACTTGAAAGTTAGCAAAGGGAATCCACGCAAAACATGGAACCTCATTAACGAGTTAACCTCACGTAACACTAGCAAGTCGACGAATATCTTAGAAATCCAAGTTTACAACAGAACAATAAGCAGTCCTGGCGACATGGCGGAAGCTTTTAATGATCATTTCACAAATGTTGGCCAAGTGCTAGCCCAAGAGGTTCCTGCTGCAGAAGTAAATCCCGAGTTTTACCTTTCACACACTGATAAAGCATTTCATCTAAAAACTCCTAGTGTCGACGTTGTTTTTAACCTATTGAGGAATATTGATGAAAAGAAAGCCACTGGCCTCGATATGATCCCAAGTAAGTTGTTGAAAATGGCTGCTAGTATTGTTACTCCATCGCTGACCGCCATATTTACAAAGTCAATTATCACTGGGATTTATCCAACAGAATGGAAAATGGTCAGGGTAACTCCGGTGTTTAAAAAGGGTGAAAAATCGGACCTCAACAATTATCGTCCAATTTCCGTTATTCCGGTTGTCTCGAAGGTTTTTGAAAAAATTGTTTACCATCAACTGTACCAATACCTAAATGACAATCACTTGTTATCAAGTTGTCAGTCGGGCTTTCGCTCCTTACATAGCACCCTAACGGCCTTGCTTGAGGAGACAAATAGCTGGTCTGTTAACATCGACAACGGCTTCTTGAACGGAGTAGTCTTCATTGACCTTAAAAAAGCTTTCGACACAATTGATCACGAAATTATTTTACGTAAATTGTCGGATCATTCGTAAGCGCACCGCTTTTTCAAAAACGAACGTAGTTGTATCCGTTTCTCAGATTTAATCGTTTTTTCCAGGCAGTGCTTCAAAGTAATCAAATATAAATTACCTTTCAAAATTATTTGAATACGGTGCCTTTGACGCATTGGTTCAAAGCAGAGGCTTCAACATTCTATAAAGACCACGCTTTAAAAATTCCTTTAAAGCAGGATACGATTTTAATATTCCTCTTTCCTGTTCCTCAATAAATTCACGGCCTTTAATCATTACTGGTCACGCTGTAAACTTTCCTCAAAGGCCACGCTGTTAACATTCCTTAAAGGCCACGCTTTTAACATTCCTTAAAGGCATCGTATTAAAAGCAGCGCTTTTAACATTCCTTGAAGTCCCCGCTTTTAACATTCCTTAAAGGCCTCGCTTTTAACATTTCTTAAAGGCCCCGCTTTTAACATTTCTTAAAGGCCCCGCTTTTAACATTTCTTAAAGGCCCCGCTTTTAACATTCCTTAAAGGCTCCGCTTTTAACATTCCTTAAAGTCCCCGCTTTTAACATTCCTTAAAGGCCCCGCTTTTAACATTACTTAAAGGTCCCGCTTTTAACATTTCTTAAAGTCCCCGCTTTTAACATTCCTTAAAGGCCCCGCTTTTAACATTCCTTAAAGGCCCCGCTTTTAACATTCCTTAAAGTAAAGGCCCCGCTTTTAACTTTCCTTAAAGCCCCCGCTTTAAGTCCATACTTAAAAGCGTGCGTGGTTTTTATCTAGTTTGTCATATTTCATGTAGAGGGTTGTGATCAGATGCTACGAAAGAATTTTTAAAGCTTTGAACGAATGTAAATAATAAATAAAGGTATTGACTTTAAAGAATGTGAAAACCCGTTACTTGATAACTTTGAGCACTGCCTTGAAAAAAAGATAAAACGTTGCATCCGAGAAACGGATACAACTACGTTCGCTTTTGAAAAGCGGTGCGCTTAGCGATAGTTAAGTGGTGCGTCTTTACATAGGGTGGTTTTTGTGCACAGAATTACATAGGGTGGTTTTTGGTTTTCTAGTTGGTCATATTTTATATAGAGGGTTGTGATCAGCTGCTAATTGTCTTACTTTGGTGCTGACCAGGCAACTGCTAAGTGGTTTCAGTCATACCTGAAAGCGGTCAGCATGGAGGTCAGACGTGTCCTTTTTGGCTCCGTAATTTTATCATTTTTATTGTCTTTATTTGGTCCTCTACCTGTGAAATATTTATCTGGAAATGGCCTATATTATTTCTCTTGTACACCGCTACGCTTTGACAGCTCAGTGCCTTCGTTGGAAGTGATAACAGACCATAAAC
>BLFO01001865.1:143850-163340 GCA_014634245.1 Montipora cactus
AAGCCAAATACTAATTACTTAAAACGAAGTTTTTGCTACAGCGGGGCCTGTTTGTGGAACAACTTGCCCCAAGATTTAAAAAGCGTTTGTTCTATTGGGCAGTTTAAACGGGGTATTGAGAAAGTATCTGAGATATCGGATTCCCACACGGCAATCATGTAAAGCAGTTGTACAATGTTTTAATTTTTAATTATTAACTTAACTGATGATTCTCCGTGTCTAAATAAAGATTTACATTACATTACATTACATTACATTACATTACATTACAACAACAGGAAGATTGTCCACGGTTGCTTGCTTCAAAACTCCACAAAAATAAGATCAAAGCAACACGCGCGGGAAATGCACGGAGTAAACGCTACGAGGTCATGAGCTTCTGGATACATAAAGTACCTAGACACGTCATCTGTTTGTCCACTGACAACGTGAATCGAAGGCGCATAAAAAGTTTCCCGCCAAATCGCGCCTGTGAATGCCACTCGAACGGAAACCCGGAAACCGAACGGAAACCGAACGGCACTCAATCGGCAATTCTTCGATACCGGGCACTCATTCACAGTCTTGTGCCAGTGAAAGTTGTTTTGGTTACAATACTCAACTTCTCACTTCCACTAAAGTGGCAATTTAGAATGCTATTTTGATTTCTTTTGAGGACACAGGTTTGGTTAATACTTTCTTATCATTTTATTTGCTTTAAATCTAATTTCAAAAAGCGCCTTGAAATGAACGAACGTCAGAAACTAGCTAGCTGATGTTTCATGCATACGTCAATAATAAAATCAGTTACTTGCTCAAGTTATGATCCAATCCTTCGATCGATTACTCTGTAAAAGTATCAATTGCTACATGTTTGCTTCTATTTGAGCATCCATTAAAGATAGGTGTTCAGCTGTGGCCGTCGTTTTTTATCAAACAAATGTCGTTTGCGAATAAACTTAACTGACAGTGGAGTCGAACATACCGATTTCATTAAATAGTTAAAATTGATTCGTAATGTTCTCTCACGATTAATATTAGACGTAATCAACATATAATCATGTTTGTTAGGAAGTCTTTTGCTTTTAAAGTATTATTGACTAGTTGGAGATTCATTCTATTTTCTCGTAGGTGTTTATTCAACTTTCATTCTCGAACGAATCTTTTTTCAATCGGAATAGTCATTTAACCAAATCCTGACAATTCATCACCTTAGGAGATGGAATTCATATGAAATAAATGGCTTAATAAAATTATGCACTAGTAAAGGCATGAAAGTTCTCAAAATTTCACGAGCAGTAATGTACATCTGTATTCAGCAGCACAACTTTTTTTTGCTGTATGCCTTTCAACTGGCTGGGTTGAACATTGTTTTGACCACACACTAAGTAGTCGTTTGGCTCAATGGCTGCGAAGCTACATGTACGTAAGTGGGTTAATATTGGTTGTTTGACCACCTACATGTACATAAGAGACAGTCATGAGATCCAAAGGCAACCCAGCCATATGCAAATAATGAATGAAGGGCTAGTTTCTAAAGAAACTGTGGTGCTGCGTCGGTGGGGAAGTAGTATACAAAAATTTGGTTTTATCAACGGAGTTGATAATGTAAATTGGCCACCGTACAGAGATTCTAAAAGCTGACGTTTCGAGCGTTAGCCCTTCGTCAGAGCGAATCGAGGGATTATGGGTTACGTGTAGTTTTTATAGTAGAGTAGGAGCTACGCTATTGGTGGTAACATGGCAACGTGAAAAATAGGAATATATTAGTTAAATGAAAAGCGTTCGTTAATACCGTGAGGATTAAGGGTGCCGATTTGAAAGATGAATTTTTGTTCCAGATTCTTGCGGCTTTCCGTCGTACCTAGATGTAGGGAAAGGCCGCAGATAGCCATGTGTTTTTTGGAGTGGTTAGGCAGATTAAAATGGCGAGCGACTGGCTTGGATGCATCCTTGTCATTCTTCTCAACATCGCGAAGGTGTTCGCGGAATCGGTCACCTAGTCGTCTACCTGTCTCACCAATGTATAATTTATTGCATAACGTGCAGGTTATGCAATAAATGACATTTGCGGAGGTACATGTGAAACGATCGGTGATCTTAACAGATCGCTTAGGTCCCGATATCTTGCTAGTGTTAACAATGAAAAGACAAGTTTTGCATCGTGAGCGCGCGCATTTGAAAGTGCCGGGTTGCTCGTTAGTTTTGAGCGCGCTTCTAACTAAAAAGTTGCCTACGTTTTTGTCGCGTTTGAATGAAATAAGTGGAGGTTGCGAAAAGATTCTACCAGTCTCGGGATCATTTTGGAGTAATTTAAAATTACTAAGAATGATGCTTTTGACTGCGTGATTATGAGGATGGAAAGTGAGGGTGAATGGAATTCTGTCATTCTTATCTTTTTGTGACGTTTGTAGTGATGACTGTCGATCAAATTGTTGGGCGCGATGATGGCCCGCTTTGACCACAGAGACAGGATAGCCACGTTTTTCGAAGAACTGGCACATCTCCTCTGATTTGCTGGAAAAATCGGAGTCATCACTACATAGACGTCGAAGTCTAAGAAATTGAGAATAAGGGATGGAGTTCTTGACATGTGATGGATGTGACGATGAATACAACAAATAACTGTGTGAATCAGTAGGTTTGTAGTGCACACTAGTACATAGCACGTTGCCTCTAATAGAAACTTTGATATCTAGAAAAGCCAATGAAGTTTCCGAAATTTCCCAGGTATATTTAAGAGCCGGATGAAAAGAGTTGACGGAGGTTATAAATTGATCGAGTTCTTCTCTGCTGGATGAAATAGCGCCGATGCAGTCGTCGATGTAACGGCCGTAGAGTTCAGGTTTGGGGCCGTTGTACTGACTAAAAAATTGGTGTTCAACATATCCTACAAAAAGATTGGCATAGCTAGGTCCCATTCTTGTGCCCATCGCTACACCATTAATTTGTTTGTAATAGTTGCCGGCGAATGAAAAACAATTAAGCGTTAAAACTAGTTCGGCAAGGCGGAGGAGCGTTTCCGAGCTAGGTTCTTTGACAGTGCGTTGATCGAAAAAGTGTTTAAGTGCTTGAAGACCTTCGCTATTAGGAATGACTGTGTATAGAGATGTAATGTCCATGGTGAAAATAAGTTTGTCTTGGCCGGAGAAATTGAAATCGCGGAAAATTTGTAGTGCGTGTGTACTGTCTTTAATGTATGATGGCAAAGATTTGACGATAGGCATCATAATCCTGTCTAAGTAGCTAGAAATGAGTTCGGTGGGGCAACTACAGGCAGAAACGATAGGGCAAATAATGTTTGTGTATTTTGATTTGTGTACTTGGCAAGAAACTTGTATTTTAGAAATCCCTAGCTGAGCAACTTGAAATGGTCGGCATTCATCATATCAATGGTGATGGCCGAAGAGCTCCCTTGAAAAGCAACTAAGTTGACACATCGCAACCCCGATTTGTTGGCAGTGCGAATTGTGGAGTCTGTTTCAAAGAAAAACCACCAGTACACAGCTTTCTGGTGTTGTCATAAGTAGTAATTCAATCATATTGGTCGGAGATACTTTGAGCAAATCAATACAAATAATTTCCCTCACCTTGGCGGGCGTTACTAAACACAGGAATGGAACAGAACAGAATGGAATATATAAACCGGAACATGCCGGAATGACACCGGAATGAGACGAAATGAACAAGAATGGTACCGGAACATACTGGAATGAGCCGGAATGACACCAGAATGAGGCGGAATGACACAAATAAAGCAGAATATACTGGAATAAACTGGAATATGCCGGAACAAGGCGGAATGACTCTAAAATAAAACCGAATGACACCGGAATGAGACAGAATGAACAAGAATGGTGCCAGAATATACCAGAACAAGCCAGAATGACACCGGAATGGGGCGGAATGAACCTGAAAACGCTTTTGTTGTGTCATGTGATTCCCTAAGGGCATTGCATGTGTTTTTGCCTTTTCTAACATTTGGAACACTTCGATCACGAGAAAAATTTGACAGGTATATCCGTCGCTAAATGAATAATTGTCTCTTGCATAAGTAAAATTTTTCGTGAACAAATACAGGAGCAAGAGAAACAGAATGTTATTCTAATTGTTTTTGTCTATGAATCTCAGAGGCGGCTTTCACTGTGCGAGTCAGTAAACCCGTCAACATTTTTATTTCATTCTGACAGGTCAATTGTGCATTGACCAATCACAGTCAAGTTCAGCGAACCACATACTAATTACCGTTGCTGCTTGTCTGCTTCCCACGACCCCCACGTGATGGAGATATATGGAAATAGATTCGCGCAAACGGCCGGAAGACTCTTTTTCTCTTCCCGATTGTTGGCAATAATGCCATCGACCCTGAACGCAGTGTTTCCTTGTTTGAAGAAAGAAGTCAGAAGCACAGAAAAAAAGGTTGATCATTGATAATATATTTACATGAAGAATTGTGAGAACATATCGTGACTCGTTCCAAGCCTTGTTACTTCCCCTTAATGTACATTGTTTGTTTTTTTGTCAGTCTCTCTATTCTGCAACATTTATTCATTCACAGAATGAATTATTTTTTGTTCCTTGTTATTCCGGTCCACGCTAATCAGCTTGATTCTGCCTTATTTTGTTGTCATTCTGCCTCATTCCGGTATATTCCGGTACCATTCTTGTTCATTCTGTCTCATTCCGATGTCATTCCATCTCATTCCAGCATATTCCGGTTTATTCCGTTCCGTTCCGTTTCGTTCCTCTATTTAGTAATGCCCCACCTTGGCAAATTTAAAAAATTAAAACAACCAATAAAAAATACTCTAACATACATAGAACTAGTGTCTTGGCATGATGGGATGCCTGTGATCACTAATTTGGCTACTGATTTACTGCATGAAATCAAGGCGAAATGCTATCCAGTCCTCCACTCCAGTCCTTTGAAAATCTTGAAATCAAGTGGCATCAAAAAATTAATGTTATCAAAAAAACCACGCGAGAGACCTTGAAAAGTGACGAAAATAGTATTGTGTTCTCCTCTGTTTAATGCAACAATGATAATAATAATAATAGTAACGATGATGATGATGATGATGATGATGATGATGATGATGATGATCTAGTAAGAATAATACTACCTCTTGTATTGTCATCATGATTATTTCGGTAATATTCTTATCACATGCATACTGGTGCTAACCAAGTCAACCACTTTGTTCCTGTTCATCTTCATTGTCTGTAAAGTTATTGCTGCATGTAATAGAAGTTTAGAGAAAGAACAAATAAATATATAGATTCTTATGTGTTATGATAATTCTATAAATAGATATATAGGATTGTTCTCATTTGTCTGTTGAAGTAGATGTAATCAGGGATTTGATTAGTTAATAATACGGATTCCGAAGGATTATTTAGATTGTTTACACACAAATCCTGAGACAGACTTTTTACTTGATTGCAGTGCAGTTTATAATTTTTTTTTCATAATTAATAAATTATATACATGTACATAATAAAATTACTAGATTCTGATTGGCTGACAGCATTGCTGCTTTTTGTAAACACAGTGCAAAAAAGAGTTAATTCAGTGCAATTTACTCTCAGAACTGTCACTTTTGATTGGCTAAGAAACAGTAGAGTTTGGTAATAACCAATCACATCTTTTTTTTTTTGAAATCATACAGGAACCCCCGGATGGCACAATTTATGGGACATTTTTTTGCGTGATATGCATGCATTGCTTCTGCTTAACCATCTCAAATTTTTTCACTCATATTATTAATATTATTAATACATGTAGGTAATGACATGGTTTTTCTTGTGCAATTTGGAATAAATGAGCAAATTTTTTCAAAGACTGCAAGTTGCACTTTCCCTACAGGTTTGTGCCTTTGAAAAAATTGACTCGTGGTTATTTATTCCAAATTGCACTCGAAATCATGTGATTACTGTACCTATACTACCGGTAAGTGAATTACGACCATCCGGGTTAGTGACTAGTCCTGAGAAGTACAGTGTTTACCATGACATTGACATTTTTACAACCTGTGCAGAAGTCATCTACATGTAATCAGAGTCAAGTGATTCATGCAATGTCAGTAGATGGTAGAAACACTGTGGTCGTTGATGTGATTGGTCAATTCATGATGTAACACGGGTAACCTGTACATGTAGCTTTTAACCACTGACTCCATTTCGGAGGATAATGCAGGGGTGGCACAGTGGTGAGAGCATTTGCCTCCCACCAATGTGACTCAGGTTCGATTCCCAGACTCGGCGTCATGTGAGCTGAGTTTGTTGGTTCTCTAACTCTGTACTGAGAGGTTTTTCTCTGGGTGCTCCAGTTTTCCCCTCTCCTCAAAACCAAATTTAACTTGATGTGCATTTACCTATAATAATAATTTTTGTTGATTTCAGTTTACAGTGTCTCCAATTAGTGCTCCAGCACTAGAATGACTGGACACTTAAAGTTCCTTTCCTTTCCTTTCATTTATAGTTCAACAATAATTCATATATATATTTAATCATTCCATTTTCAGTATTTTGCAAGTGCTGACTCAAATAATTAAAGTTATCGTTCAAGAAGAGAGCACTGCAGGGAAAATTGCCAATATGGAAGATGGTTAGTTGAAGTACAGTACAAAAAAACTTGCAGAATATCATTTTGCCTTTATTAGATAACACAAATTTCATTAAGTTCCTAGAAAGTAAAGAGGGTTCTTTAAAAAAGTTGTCACAGTTGTTGTACTCTAATGAAGACGATTTAGACTTCATGAGAGTACATAAGCTGGTGAAAGTTTATGAAACTGAAAATGGGAAAATCTTACTTCATTTAAAGTGGAAACAGAAAGTTCCTGGATTTATGGATGACTTCAGCGCAATGTTTCCTCAGTCATTGAATGCAATAGGTGAGCAAGATATTAGGATAAGGTTGAGACAAACAAATTCAGATGTTATTATGTGTATGTGGCTAAAACTGAGAAGTTGCCACTCCAGCTTGGGAAGGGAAGAATTTTAATCCAGGCAGTGAGATTCATCAAGGATCGAATCATCTGTGGGTCAATACAGTAAGTCTGCAGGTATGATGCAAAGAATTTTGCAGGTTGAGGAGGGTGTTAAGATGTTTGGCTTGCCCAAATGAAAACACAGGTCCCCGTCTGTTGATCAAGCTAATACTGGCTAAAGTTAATCGAGAGCTTTTAATTAGATTCTAGGACAAGAATGACAATAAGTATGAGATTTTCTCAGTGAGCATGTGCAAACCAGCATCATTTTGGCAGGAAAAACATGATACTGTCATCATTTTAGTAAGAGGTTTTGCAAAAATGTCACATTTCAAAACAAGTCAACAACACAGTAGCAATTTTGGCATTATCAGCAAAAAGGCTCAGTTACCAGCAATAAGAATAACTGAGCTAAAGATACTGCTAACAAAGAGTAACATTAATCATACGGGTTATAAAAATTTTTTATTAAGTATTAATTTTTCACTAAAAATGGACAGTCAAGACTCGTTCTCATCGTAGTCCTAGAATCTAAAGGTCCCTGTTATTTGGATGGATGACCATCTGAAAAATACCCTGCGCTGTTCTTCTTGGGGCAGCAGGCCAGTGTAGTGATTGTCATCAGCACCTCCCATCTCTGCAATGGAATGTGGGCTGAGTCTCAGTCAATCTCAACATGACATGGATTTTTTTCCAGGTACATGTAACCCAGAATTCCTTCCTCATCAAAATTGAGTTCAGGTTAATTACAAAATGTATACATCTGGCCATGTAACAGCTACCATGAAATAATGCCTTGCATACTACATGTATATGCCTTTAGCCTGATCTCATCCAATTCTCCCCCTTTCCAATTCAGTCCCTAGGATTACTGACCACTGACTATTGGTCAAGTTCGTGGAAAATCACAAAATAATGTTCATGTCACGTGTTTCCTCTTCGGTTGAGGATCATGTTCTGGCTGTTTTCAAGCGATATCAAGTGCTTTGAAGACGCTTTTGAAGGGGTCTTCATTTTGTAGTTTTGGTGGGGTTTTCTACAAAACGAAGACCCTGGTCAAGTTCGTTGAAAACCACAAATGTTAATGTTTCTTGTCCTCTTCAGTCAAGAATCACGTTCCAGTTAGTTTCAAGTGATTTCAAGACGAATATGAAGGGGTCTTCGTTTTTGGGTCTTCAGTCTTCAGTCTTTGTTCTGTACCCACCCCAGTTTTGGGAATTGGATCCAAAGCGTAATGCTGATTGAACTTTAAAGTATTTCTTTGTAATTTCAATGGCTGGTTTCTTATATACCCTGTAGGTCCCATATCGTCAAGCCAGGATGGTGAAAGCTTGCATTTAGAAGATGAACAAAGTAGAGGTAAAGACTCTTTTTAGCTGCCCAGCTCAATTGTTACAAAAAATGAAACTGCTCAGCCCTGTTTGTGGTAATTAACCAATCTGCGATCCTTGATCCCCAATCCTTGATACTGATTTTCTAGGGCACTGGAAACTATTAAAACAGCAAAGTTTGTAGTTTTGAGGTTTGCTCAATAATTGTGCTAAATTTTGTTGTTATTCATTGGTCAGTCCACAATTCTCAGGATAAAATGAAATTGTCTTGTAAAGTGAGAAAGTATGTGAAATGGTGGTCCCCTCTCCCCCTCCCCATTATTTTAACAAATACTTGAATAACATTTCTATCCGCTCTAACCAATCTGAACCCACGCAAGGCAGCTGGACCTGACGACATCGGCAACTGGTTTTTGAGGGAATATGCTGAGATCCTCGTACAGCCTATCACATCTATACTGAACGCGAGCTTTTGAGAAGAAAGGCTTCCTGCCCCTTGGAAGCTTGCGGATGTGGTGCCTCTCCCAAAGCAAAAACCCGTGGAAGATGCCACTAAGCACCAGCGTCCTATCTCTTTGACACCCGCTATCCTTAAGGTTGCGGAAGATTTTGTGGTACTCAGATACGTCGGTCCAGCGGTGTTGCAGATTATAGACCCGAATCAATACGGCGGTATTCCAAGATCCTCCACCTTGTATGCTTTGATATCCATGGTACATAACTGGTCACAAGCCACTGACGCCACGGGCGCGGCTGTTAGAGTAGTACTTTTCGACTATCGCAAGGCTTTCGATCTTATTGATCACAATGTGTTGGAGTTTAGCGCTGTGTATCAGGAGACCAAGCATAAACGAGACAAATAGTATTATAAACACAGATGAAGTTGTATTTCCGACATGTGCGATCTCCACGTACAACATTCATATCCCGGATGAGGGACCGAGAGGGGTCTCGGGGCTAGTTCCCAACATCTCCCCCCTTATAGAAAAAAGAATGTATACAACAACAACATAACAAACAAATACAGCAATGAGCGCTGTAAAAGGCACAAGAGAATGAATAATTACATGTAGTAGTCCATGTAGACCACTAGGTCAGTTCATAGTCTTTTAATCTCAAAGGAGGTTTCATGATCCTCGTTCTTGTTCTTGTGTTCCCCAGAGTGGGTGCCGGAGGGTGGTCTTGGCTAGGTAGAGTTGCAAGCTTCTCAGGCCCACTACTTGGGAGTATCTCTGGTCTGGTGAGGCGTGGTGGTAGAGTCTGCGCAGGAGGTTGATTGCTGGCAAAAGTTTCTTCTGCTTGTGGTTCTATGGAGAGGGTACCGTTGTCCAGTGGTGGTTCCTGTAATCATGGCGGAGGGTTGGTCTGTTTTGGTGGAGGAGACTGTTCCATTGTTGGCGGCCCGGTTTCTACCGATGTTGCTGGTTGGTGTCTGAATGGTGTATGATCTACAGTGTAGGTGTGTCCTGGGAGATGATAGTCCCTCGTATCCATGGATGACTCCTCTGTGTAGGTGGAGGTTTTGCATATACACTGGAACCGACAGCAAGCTCGGGATGTACTTTGGTCGGTTTGTTGTCATAGTAGCGTTTGCTCACGGCTCGCTTCAGGGTGAGCTCTTGAGTGACGACATCTAGGTTGACTGGTGAGGGCTTTATGAGGTGGTTGGGTGTTGGCAGGGTTGTCCTGGTACGTGGACAGAGCATGCGCTGTGCAGGTGAATATGTATGTCCCTGAGGTGGTGTGTTTCGGTAATTGAGCAGCGCAGTCTGGAAGTCAGCAGATTTCTTCAGTGTTGCTTTGGCTACTTTGACTGCAGCTTCGGCTCTGCCATTGCCTTGAGGGTGATAGGGTGAGGAGGTTGTGTGTTTGAATCCATACTGTGTGGCAAAGTTCTTGTATTCCTTGCTTGCAAATTGTGAGCCATTGTCAGTATGGCAGATTTGTGTTATGCCAAATCGCGCAAAGTGGGCCTTGGTCTTGTTTGACTGTGGCGGAGAGGGTGTCCTGGAGTTCATCGACTTCAATCCAGTCCGAAAAATGGCAGACAGTAACCAGGTAGTCCTTTTGCTCATGGGTAAAGATATCTTGGCTCACAATTTGCCTGCGTTGGAATTGGTAATGACTTCATGGGTTCTTTGGTAAGAGTTCTACTGTATTGGGCACAAACACTGCAGCTGTCACACATGTCTGAAATGGCTTTCCGCATGCTGGCCAGGATCAAACCTCTCGTGCCGTGCGAATGTTGGACTCTGCTCCAAAGTGGTTCGCATGTATTTTTACAAGCATTGTGGAGTGCATGGACTGAGGAACCAGGACTTGCTGACCTTTGTAAACGATGCCGTTGAGTGTGCTTAGTTCCTCTCTGAAGGTCCAGAATGGGCGGAGGTTGGGGGCCAGGTGTTGTTTGTCGTCCGGCCAACCAGAGGTGATGGTTTGTTGTAGATCAGTCAGGGTTTGATCCTTTTTGGTTTCTGATTTGAGGAGTTCTTAATTCTGTGACATTGGTGAGTCGGGGGTTGTGGTCATTGTCAGAGTGTTCAAGTTCAAGGCGGAACACTTCAAATCCGGTCACTTTTGCCTGCACTGGGGTGGGTAGAGCAGCGTGAGATAGTCTGTCTGCTATATGAAGGCTTGTACCTTTCTTGTATTGTAGGCTGAACTGATATCTCTGAAATCTCATTAGCATTTGCTGAAGACATGCGGGTGACTTGTGAAGTGGTTTCTTGTAGATAGTTTCGAGGGGTTGGTGGTCTGTGTGCACTGTGATGTCTGATTTGCCGAACAGCCAATGATCAAATTTTCCAAATGTGTTGCAGATGGCGAGGCATTCTTTTTCGATTTGTGAATAGCGCTGTTCGGTGCTGCTCAGGCTGTTTGAGGTAAAGGCGACTGGTTGAAGTTTACCTTCGGCTTTCGGTTGGAGGAGAGCTCCCCTAGGCCTTCTTCGCTGGCGTCCACTTGGAGTACCACAGGTTTCCCTAGATCATAGTATTGGAGAATTGGCGCAGCAGCGATCAATTATTGCTTTGCATCGTTGAAGGCTCTTTCTTGAATTATTGAATTGAATTATGCCCTGTAGGCCCTCTAGAGCAGAAATAAGCTGCATCTGAAATTCTTCAGGGGCACTTGAGATCCCGAAAGGAAGGCGTCGCCAGCGGTAGCGGCCATAAGAGGTGTGCATTGTGGACTCTTCATCCAGGGGTATGTGGAGGAAGCCATCGTGTACATTAACAAGAGAAAAGCATTTGGCATGAGCTAGTCTATGAAGCTGCTCGTTGAGGGTTGGCATTTGGTAAACGGGACGGAGGATGGCCTTGTTAATGGTCTGACTGGGGTCGATACAAATTCGGACCTTTCTGGGAGTTTCTCTGATGACTTCATTTGAACACCATGGAGTCGGTTCCACAACCTTAGTTATGATGCCAGCTTTCTTGTATTTGTCTAGAGCACTCTTTTCCGCAGCCTGCTTTGCCACCGGGATTCGTTGGATGGGCATTTGAACTGGCGTTACATGTTGTTTGGTTTCAAAGTGTACCGGGGGCCCAAGGCAGCCGAGGCCTTCAAAGTTCTCAGCATATTCCATTAAAATGTGTTCTTTCTGAAGTGTACCTGTGGTAGGTAGTTGCCTTTTAGCAGGATGATGATTGGTTGAGATGGAGAAGGGAGTGGGTTACAGGTGCTTGGTCTGTTGTTGTGGAGTTGTTTGATGTGGTTGCACTCTACTTGCTCTTGGGTGTCCTGTGCTGTGTTGCAGTTGGAAATTGTTACTGAGGGAGATTTGGAAGGGTGGGTGTCATAGTGGTTGTTCCTGTGGCACACTAGCTCGACTTGGCCCAAAGGTCTCAATGGCCAAGTGTTCCCATATGGGTGTAAGAGATAACGTGATTTTGACATTTGCACGTCTCGATCCAGAGAGGTGAGGGTACTATGAAATAGAGTGTTGCATGAGGCTGCAGTGTCAATCTGGAGTGTAATTGACCAGAAGTGTGAGCCGGTAGCTGACAGGGGTAGTTTTACAAAGTATTTCCTCTTCTTCTGTGGAGTTTCTAGAGAGTAACATTGCTCGTGATAATAATCAGCGTACACCATGGGGTCGGTAGGTTCGTCTTCGTTAAATTGCAGGTGATGCACATCTTCCCGTCGTCGTCCGCTTCCCCTGTTACTGGGTGTTTGGCTGGGGGTCCGGTTGCTGCGGGTGGGAGGGGAGTATGAGCCTCTCCGTCATTGTGGGGGTGGGCCGTTTGCCAGGCACACATTGGCCATTAATGCCACACTTTGAACATGTTTTGCCCCTTGCTGGGCATTGTCTCCACGGGTGAGGTCCCCGTTTGTCTCCGCACCAATGACATGTTCCAGGCTCTCTACGTAGCTTCATTTCCTTATGTTTCACCCAGTGGACTCGTTCGTCGATGGTTGATTTTGAAGAATCTGCTATCAGCTTGTTTGCAGTGTAGGCAGACTCTATGGCCTTGGCTTCGGTCACCACATCAGCCATGCTCTTACGTGTGTTGTCGGGCTTGAGATGTGTTTTGAGCAACTCGGCTCGCATGGCGTCGTTGTTGAGACCAAATATAAATTTGTCGCAATACATTTCGTCACTGAGTGTTCCATAAGAGCATAGACTTCCGGCTTGCCTAATCCTAACTTCCCATGCTTGTACCGATTTGGTCAGTGTTTGGCTAAGGCCCCAAAACTTAAATCTGTCGGCCAGAAATGAACTGCCAGTCGAACCTGTATAGTGTAGGCGAAGTTTCTCCATCCAAATCCAAGGTTTGGCTCTGTCATCGATCGCGATCTGAGGTTCTATTGTGTATCGTATGACCTGAAGGGCTTCGTCTGGCATGGCCGACCGAAGTGCTGCGATTTCGAGCTGTGGTTTCTTATAGTAATCGGTTGGCGCTGTCACTGGGTCTTTATCCAGGTTACGGTAGTTCGCTTGAACGCAGTAGTCATTGAACCTGACTTCGAAGTTCTTGAAATTTTTGGAAATGTTTCCGGTTAGATTGAGTTCTGGGCGCTTGAGATTTGTCACCATGAGTTCGTGTATCCAATGTAACGTTGCGTCAAGAGGTTTTTTTTTTCCTTTTGATCGAAGTATTTGCTGGAGTGGTTCTAGAAAAGGTTATCCCACTTCTGACACCAAGTTTAGCGCTGTGTATCAGGAGACCAAGCATAAACGAGACAAATTATAAACACAGATGAAGTTGTATTTCTGACATGTGCGATCTCCACGTACAACATTCATATCCCGGATGAGGGACCGAGTGGGGTCTCGGGGCTAGTTGCCAACATTGGCCAGAAAGATCGAAGCCTTGGATATGCCACGGTGGGTTCGCGTTTGGGTGCTGGACTTTCTGTCAGACAGGAAACAACGTGTCAAGCTGTCATCAGACTGCTGGTCCGAGTGGGGCCTAGTCCCCACCGGGGTGCCACAGGGGACCAAGCTTGGTCCCTGGTTGTTCTTATTAAGGTCGAGGTCGATGCGCTCACTTGGAAGTACGTAGACGACACGACTATCGCCCAAACAATACCATGAGGTTCGACTAGTGATGTACTAAGCGCAGTTTCCCCTGTTGAGGCGTGGTCGATCGAAAACAGGATGGAACTGAATGCTGACAAATGCAAGGAGATGCATATTGACTTTAAAAGGAACACTCACAATTTTCCACCATTGTAAACTTTTACTGCACTGCGATATTAGACCTGTTTTAGAGTACTGTGCGCCAGTTTTCCATCATGCGCTTCTACAGTATCTTAGTGATGACATCGAACGAGTGCAAGGAATTAACAGTATCAATCAGTGTAAAAATCCCAGGAGTCACTATTAGCTCAGATTTAACATGGAACGAACACATCTTAGAGTGCATTAAGAAAGCAAACAAGCGCCTTTATTTCATCATTCTTCTAAAGCCAGGCCTTCTGATAGGGTGCGATTAAAAAATGCAAATTATGCGATTTTGTCACGGCAGAATGTGCGATTAGAAAGGCCAATTATGCGATAAGTAATGTAAATTATGCGATTTTTTTCTCAGCAATTTTAAGCTTGTTTTATAAGGTTTCAGGTTAAGAAAAACACTTTTTTGCTGCCCTAAAGACATTTTGAACACAAAGGAACAGTAATTTTGTATCTCGATCGACATTAGTTGGGATAACTAAAAAAAAAATGAGGTCTTCTGCACAACCGGTGCACCACGTTAAAAGTTGAAAGGACACAGCTAACATGCCAAATAAATGATCAACCAAGGTGCTTGTCAACCACGAACTTCCGAAGATGGTCAATCACAATAGGGCCATACCCCCATTTATACGAGAGAAAATAAGCCTCGGCTTTCTCTGGCCGTGGCTTACATAAGACTCGAATGTTCACCCCGTATAAATGGTACAAAATCTACGTTCACGTCTTTTTCAAGCCGCGGCTTATATTGACCTGGGAATATATATTCGTATAAATAGTTCCTTTTGCGTATTTTGTACACCGTGGCCAGAGTAAGCTGCTGCTTATTTTCTCTCATTTAAACGGCCCTAATATTGCACGACAAGAAAAACATCAGTCCATCGTCCACGTTGGACCGTACCTGTGAGGTACTTTCTTGCTCGATCGTGAGCTGTCAGATTGGGCGGAATGTGGGAACTTCCTTCTTCGTCGAAGAAAAAGCGGGCGTTTTCACAACAAACTTATCCATGAGTAACTTTTTATCAGTTTTCAACGAAAGAAACTACATTTTGCCGAAAAACTTACAACTTCGCTTATTTTTCACAAATCTCTTCTCTAAGAGAAGGCAACTGTGTCATCATTTGTGGTTTGTATATAAGTGCGTGTTTCTGTTGCGCCAATAGAAGGAGACTCGTACCAGGTCCCCGACATGCAAAATAAAGCCTTGAACTTCGAATGTTTACGAAATCGAAGGTGGCAAAGGATTTTTAGCCTTTTTCCAAGATAAATCATCTTTAAAATGGCGTATTCATGCAGGAATTTCTAAGAAACGTGTTGATTTATGTTTCATTTTATGAATTTTGGGCGTCCTTTTGTGAATTATGCGATTTTTCGTGAATTGTGCGATCGGATGCGATTTGAGGTCGATTGTGCGAAATCGCACCATCGAGTAATATCAGAAGGCCTGTAAATAAAAGCGCGCCAACGTTCCACTGAGAGACATTGTAAACTTTTACTGCACAGCAATATTAGACCTGTTTTAGAGTACTGTGCGCCAGTTTTCCATCATGCGCTTCCACAGTATCTTAGTGATGACATCGAACGAGTGCAAAAGAGAGTGCTCTCTATCGTTTGTCCTTATGCGTCATGTTCAGAATGTTTGGTCAGGTTCGATTTAGTAAACTTGTACACTAGACGCGTAGCTCTGTGTAGTAAGCTTTTCGAGTCTATTACGTCATGCCCGGATCACAAACTTTTGCCTGTCTTACCTCCTAAGAGAGAATACAGATATAATCTAAGACAGTCCAGGGCTTATGCCATGCCCCGTACACATACAAATCGTTTTAAGAACACTTTTATTCCAAGTATGTGTACATAATTTTTTTAGACTAGTTTGTACATAGTTGTACAGTATATAGAGAGTTTTTTCGAATTTTTATAGAAATGTAAAACTTTATTATAATTTCAACTAGTATTATATTTTTAGAATTTATTTAATCTTAATTTTAAGTAATTGTAACGCAATTCAGTCTACGGACTGCTATGTTCGATATTTTAATAAACTGTCTATCTATCTACCTCATTTCTGTTTTCTCTTGTGATTTGTTAAAGAAAAACAGTACTTGAACATTACATTTTGGCATTCTCAGGCTCATTCCATTATATACTGTGTTCATTTCAATGTCATTCAGCCCCATTCCTGTTCATTCCAGTTCCGTTCCAGATGGGTACATGTATATTGTTACCATTCTTGTTCATTCCATCCTTCTGTTTATTTATTCAGGTTTCATTCCACCTTGTTCCATTATTTTCTGGTTTATTTTGGTACATTCTGTTCTGTACCTTCCTTGTGATTGGTAATGCTCAGTTTCTCTATCCCCACTCCCCACATCCCTTGCAAGATTTAGCCTGCACACATCCTCTCTGTGCATCAAATAGCACATGGTCAACAGCTAGGGAATGGGAGTGCATGAGCGGAAAAAAGGAGAGCCTGAAATGGTCTCTCAACGATTTGAAATAACCCTTTGGATAGCTGTTTGCTGAAGACAGAAGCTGTCAAAACACAAATTATTTCAGCTTGCACACATGCTTTTGTTGCTTGTGAATCGAGAAACCCAAAAGGAAAACAGTCATGTTGATCAACAGAAAGCTGGTAGAAAACTCTGAAGCATTACATCAGTTAGTGAGTTCTGCAGAGTTTGTAAGTGTTCAGGTTAAGGACAAAATAAATTGGCTCTCCAGGATTGTTTGTGAATATGTTCCACCTTCCAACCTTTATTTGTACTGAAGGAAGAAATATTAAAGAAACGTGCACGGCCTGCAGTTAGCAAAAGCTAACAACTTAAGTACAAACCCAACAAGCTGACTCAGAGGTGTTTTATCGGTAGTGTTCAAACCTTGCAGCAGAGAGTATCTTCAAAATTTTGTGCTGGTATCTTTGTGTTCTTGCGCTGGCTCTTTCCTCAAGAGTGTGCCCTGCGTGCTTCAGAAAAATCTCCACTACTGCAAGCTTTCCAATGTTATAGCTGCAGAGATATTAATAAGCCAAGGCAAGAGGATACAGAGGACACTCTTGTCATTGAGTGGGCAGTGATTTTGAGGCCGGGAAAGAGTCTTTCCCGCAAATCAAGGAAGGGAGACGATTGATCGAGAGTCAGTCAAAATTTCCTCCACTGGACACAAAATAATTCCCTCCCCTGGATTCCCTTAAAACAGGACCAAAAGAACAAACAAATCCATCCACCACATCCTAGCTGGCACATATCAATATAGATGACATTCCGGCTTACACTACATGTGTGAAATTAGTAGTTTTGACTCCAAATGGCAAATGAATGTGATTATAAACACACGTACCAAGCGATAAATCTACTAACTGCCTAAAGAATCTTGCACTAAAGAAGTAGACAGCAGCTGCAAATGGTTTCTTGCATTGTTCACGAACCTACATGCGACAATATCATCATTGCAGTAAAGGCTGTAAACAAACAGCTTAAGGATTATTGCAAGTCCGACATTGCTTTGAAGCTCCAACCCCAGCTTTCAATCCCAGAGAATTGGCAGCTTCGCTCTGGTCACTCAATGATGCTCTTCGGTGGACATCACAAGAACATGCATGCAGTCATTTGATGTGGACAATTCCAACAATTTAATTGCAGCGAGTACTTAAAATGCAAGGTTTTTTTCCAAAGCCCTTAGGGAGTACAGCCAACACATCCTCTCCATTAAGGAGACTCCTGACTGCAAGGCTTTGCTCTCTGTTTTCAATTCAGTAGCTTTGAAAGATATTAGAGGCAAAGTTGAGATTGCTTTATTTTGGAGAACACATCACAGTGGCTGGGCTTGCAGATGATAAATGAATTCTCTGCATCATATGTTTGACATGTGTCATGGTCAAATTGGCCAATCAGCAATTTACGTTCAGAATCTGAATGTTGAATCTCAAATAGTTGAGAGACTATTGCAGGCTCTCCTTTTCCCCGTTCACTCCAATTCCCTAGCTGTGAACCATGCCCTATTCAATACACAGAGAGCCTGTGTGCAGGCTTACAGTTTTGATCCATTTCACAATACTGGCCAATAGTGAACAATATTATTTCATCCACACTCCTGAGTATATCTGTCTTCGCACTTACCTTTGAGTGTTTACAACTGAAAACTATCACGTTTGGAATCATGCAATCTTTTTCTTGATAGCCACATTTTATCTTCGGCTAGAGTCCTCAGGTCTGTCAGAAAAGATTCAAATCTCACTCTTGTCTTGATGTCTTGCATTAAATTTTATTAGGCAGCCAATTAATGTGGTTTCCTAAGGACAAAGGTGCACAAGTACAGTAACTTTAGTCTAAGAACAATATTTCTATAGTACCACTTAATAGTTTGAAAACACTTTTGGCTTTGGTAAAATGTGGATCCCTCAGATATGCGAAATGTTATTGCCAACAAGATTTTTAATTTTTAAGTGAGTCAGACTTTGACATTCAGACTTCTTTCAACGCTGAGATTATTGTGTAAGGGACCTTCAAAGATGCATGTTTCCTGTTTCGAAAAACATTATGCCAGTGCAATATCTTGTAGGATACGTATTGTTTCTATTGTTGCAATTTTCCACACTGTCAGCAAATAAAGCCTTTGTTTTCAGGCAAATTTTAACTCAGAGACTTACATTGTAACATGGCACAGATTTTCCTTATTCTTGACATAATGTACAGTATTAATTAAACTCACAATGTCGCGTTCCCATTATAATCATCGATGCGTGACGTAAGGCACTGGAGTTCGCCAGGTCAACAGCAGTGAAGTACTAGGTGGTCAGCAAGATTCAACGCATTTATTGAAATCAGGCTAGTTCAACTATTTACAGCACTTGCGGTGATAACTAAAAGGAAACTTGTGATTTTGACGTAAGAAGAAATAAAAGTTATGATAATACTTTGTGTAGGAAAAAGAAGGAAAAACAAACTAAAGGTCTTACTAAAAGTGTGACTTACGTCTGATCTTGACTCCGGGGGTAAGAATTCCAAATCTCCTACAGTTGAAACATTCCAAAAGTTCTCCAATGACTTTTAACAGTGTGATGGACTCCTTACAACTGAGTAAACGTGCTTTAGGAAAAGACTAATCTAATGCATGCTTTCTGACATAAAGGAAATAAAAATGAATAAAGCTTTGTACGCCTAGCCAAAGAACGGATATGTAATGATCATGCAATAAAATAATCAATGCTACAATTATGAAAGAAGAACAGTCCTTTCAATAAAATGTAAACTAATTAAAAATGTCATTTTTTGCTGTTAACGTGACACACTACTAGAAGGTGTATTATATTCCCTTTAATGAGTTATTTGATATTTAAATAAGTTACTTAACCCCTTAACTTCCAATAGCCACTTATAGATTTTACTCTGTCTAAGGCCAGACTATTTTACTTGTCAATAGGGGCCCCCTCAGGGCTTAAAGGGTTAACAACATCTAGGTCCACTCAAGAAATGATGTCCTTGTCAACCCTTTAACTCCCAATGGCCACTTTTAGAT
>BLFO01001865.1:164383-214383 GCA_014634245.1 Montipora cactus
GTGTCAGGGAGGTGCAGGACTCTTTTTCAAGCCTAAATGTCAGGAAAGCTATTGGCCTTGATATGATACCGAATAGGGTCTTAAAGGAATTCACACCTGAACTTGCCCCGCTAATTATGGACATTTATAACTGCTCACTCAGGGAGGGCTATGTACCTGAATCTGCTGAAGCGATCCATAATCAACTGACTTGAGACCTATCTCTCTGACCTGCACCCTTACCAAAGTTATGGAAGGGCTTGCGCACGGCAGGCTTGTCAAGGAAATTTCAGAAAATCTTGACCCACGGCAGTACGCAAGGGAGGGGCACTCCACCACAGACGCCTTGATTTATATCTTAACATGCGATACATGAGACAACAGATAGCAGGAACTGTGGAGCTAGAATGTTCTTTGCTGATTACTCAAAGGGTTTTGACCTGGTTGATCATTCCATTCTTCTCAGGGAGTTGGTGTGTTTCGATATAGACACTGTCTAATTAACTGGATTAGGGCCTTTTTGACTGAGAGATCGCAAGCTGTAAGGATTGGAAACTCTCTGTCTGATTGGAAATCACGCAGGGGAGGTAATCCGCATTGGGACGAAACTGGGGGTGATTTTGTTTCCTGTGATGAGCAACAATCTTTTGCGTGAATGGCATTTGAGGATTAAATTTGTAGATGATACCACGGCATTGGAAATCTTACCAAGGAATGGTATTGACTTACTAAATGTAGCTGTCAATGACATTCACAAGTTTTCTATAGAACACAATATTTCCATAAGGTCGCAATAGTAGCAATTAGTATGATAAATACTGTAAGAAACAGACAACTTTTTTAAAAGACCTGTTTCGGCATGTTTATGCCATCATCAGTTTAATGAGTTCCTAAATGTGAACAGTTATAAAGTCTAGGGGTAGATGAAAAAATTATTACAACATGACATACCGGTAATACAAAAGTGGGTACTATTTACAGCGTGACACCAAACATCAAGGTGTAAACTAAAACGTGAGAAAAGTGTTGTAATGCTGCAATTGTTTGTTAAGTTCCGGTTTGATCTTATTTATATAAAAAGCTAAATAATTCTTTGAGTTTTAAATCAATTGAGTTGCTGGCAGAATCCAGAATACTAAAGCACGAAGGGGAGTATTTGTTCTTACAGTTATTTAGATGCCCTTAATATAACCAACCTTAGCAGCCTGAAAGAAAGACGAACTCAGCTTTGCTGTAAATGTATTCGGAAGATGTCTCAAAATGATCACCCCATTATTAAACTTCCTCATACCGAAAACCGCAACTAGTGGTCGTAGTTACAGCCTGCGGTCGGGCTACAACAATAGAAATATTGTTTATGCCGATAGGAGTTGTATTGCCGGACCCAGCGTTCAGGTTCCTTTATCTCATTCGTTAGTAAATATGTACTAGATAATTCTTTATGTAAATAGTTAATTAAGATATTTTTATTGTTTTTATAGTTACTGTAGTAGTAGTTTTAATTATTTATTAATTGTAAATTTTTAGCTCAGCTTTTATTCAGTTAATTCCGCAATTTGGCAAGTAAATGGTATTTATTTATATATTTATTTATTTATGGTGCCTTCCAAATCACTTTCTCCCTCTTAACTCAGTTGAAGCAGATGGTTGTAATGATAGCGCGACAGACTGCAAAGATGAGCCCAACCCAAAATCTGTAATCATAAATCACCATCTTGGTGTTGACGCACCAATCAATTGCATCAAAGACGAGAGAGATCTAAAGAAGAAAACACCAGCGGTTCCTGAAGAAGGCAAGAAAAAGATGAGGCAATCAAGTGACAAAGGCACATCACTCACTGGAAGGACACCAAAAGAGGGTGTTTGGAGCAGTTTGGTTTTCTTAGGAAATTGAGCTCATTAAAGAACACCAGGAAAGAAGATCCGTCTTGCAGTGAGATTGCTGTATGTGAAGAGAAGAAAAACTGCTTTCCTCCAAGACCCCCTAATGTTCCATCAAGACAAGTCTTCTTTAAATTCCCTGATGACTTGGTGAAAGTGAAGTCAAACAGCTGCGAAGAAATCAGAGTACGAAAATTCCAGTGGATCAACGTGCGAGGTCTTTCCTCAGATGTACTGTATGACTGTTTTATCACAGAGGCAGCCATGGCTTTTATGACAGTTCATGTTTATCAGATTGTATGTAATGTCATAATTTCAGTGGTAGCGACCACTGAATTGAAGTATTGCTTTTCACACGTTCATGTTTGGTAGTTAATCAGCCGATCAGATTCTTCTGGAAAACTGTTTTTATCTACATTTTGCTTAAGTCAGTTCTTACTGTTCCAACGTTTTGTATAATATTAATATTTTACTGTTTTCGGAAAAGATGATTGCTTTGTCAAATCACCAATAGAACATTTAAAACTGCCTTCATCAAGGAAGGTTTAGTCGATCACACAGTTATGATTTCTTTTGGGCAACTAACTGTAACTAAAAACACATTAACCACCATCAAACGTCCTGTTAGTCATTGGTTTAAAGGCACCTGAAAGCTTACTATGCGTTAAGTCTCTTAAAATAGATTATTTCTGAAATTATATTTGTGAAAACAAATCATATTTTCTAGGTGTTTGAATTATAAGTTTTCCATTGTTCAGTTTGCAAGAATTGAACAAAATTGAAAATGTACTTAAAAATGCATCAACAAACGATCTCTTATCTGTTAGCACACTTAATTGATTGATTAGTATGTGTAATCAAACGGCGACGAGTGAAATTAGGAAATAATTTCACGTGCGTTTTGTCACTGTCTTAAATCTCAACGCCCTCTTGGCTCTGATCGAGATACAAGAGATGTTACCATGGCAATTTTGTAATTTCACATGTGAAATTATAAATTAACGCTGAAATTTCGCACCAAAATTAAGGAGTAATTTGTCACCCATGATATTAATTAATTAATTAATTAATTAATTAATTGTTTTGGGCGACTAACTTTAGGCCTGGGCACCCAAGCTGGTATACATGTAGTTGGGAGCCCGAAAGCCTCCCAGAAATTTTTCTTAGAGCAGTGTCAGCCTTGCTTGCACATCATGCTTACAATCAAAGGGGCAAGTGGTGATGATGATAATGATGGCCCAAAGTGAGGGTTTTGGTGCAAGCACCAAAGGATATCGGGGATCACAAAAGGAAAGGAAAGGATATTTGAGTGTCTATGACGCCGAGTTGGGGAATCGAACCCAGGCCACATTGGTGGGAGGCGAGTGCTCTCACCACTGCGCCATCTCTGCATCCCTAAGGTTACAGTTGATATGTATAGATAAGTGCAAACTGATCATAATACAAAGTATGGTCATCATGATTGGCTGTTATAGATATTGTGAATTGACTATTTTCACCATCCCATATTAAATGCAATACGTTTTGGGGGTCTTTACATAAAAACAATACAAGTTTATTACTCTTGGGACTGTATCATGCTTCAGTGAACTGGATATCCATTGTTTTAATGCAAGTAGCCCCCCAAAATGAACTGTATTATGGGATTGGCGAAAAAAGCGAATATACAGTTATTGTAGTTCCATGCTTCCCTGTACCTTTTACACCAGTAGACATAAAGTGTATGACATGCATCTAAGCATAGAAATGAAATCTTTTCTTCTACAAAAAGGTCATACGATCTAGACTAAGAGACCCTCTGATCTTCTTGCAGAGGTCCAGACTATATTACTGGCAAACTATTAAACAAGCTAGTGATATCCACTTCAACTGGTTCGTGAACTAATTAGTGTTCACTTTCCTTCATTTTACTACAGAGGTGAGCCCTCATGGCCAAGCTTGCCAGCTCCTGAGGGAGACACCCAAGCTGCAGAGAGGAGAAGCACAACCATTACCAGAAAAACAATGTGGCAAAATCAAAAGAGGAGGCATGGTCAAGAACGTACCACAGTAATGCCTGATTCATGTCAGGCTCAACCAGCATCAGTGAATGGTTGTAATGCTGGGATATCACAAGTTGGCTCTGTGCTTGAGTCTGGTCTTGATCCACAAGATCGATCACAGCTAGCAACTGGTGAGAGTGGAAATCCAACGGAAAGTGAGGACAACACAGAAAGCTATGGCCTCATGGAATCACTTCATAGGGTGAATATTGCTTTTTTGACCATGACTGTGTTAAGTTTAATAAGTCATTTTATTATATGGCTCTGTCTCACAAGGACTGGGAACTACCAAATTGACGAATTTGATTGGCTAAAATCTATATTGACCGCGGTCTAGATTTTCCCATCTAGACCGGTAATGTTTGTGGTGAAAAGATGAAAACTAAAATGCAAAAATATTGAGTATTTTCTTCTACCAATATTTATTTATGGAAGTGCCAAACAGCATGATGACAAAAGAGAGGATGACGAGCAAACTTTGACAGAATTAAGTTCAGCTCATCGCCACTCATCGCCGTTCACAAGCAAAATGTCAGTTAGTACAAACCAGTTACATTAAACGAATTAAATTGTTCTTGTTTGCCATATAATAAACATCTTATTAACCGAGCTTAGTCAGTCTGTATGGGAGAATCTTGACCTCGGTCGTGTGTACAGACCTCACTGCGTTCGGTCTGTAGTCACGACCTTGGATCACAAAAGGAAAGGAAAGGATATTTGAGTGTCTGGTCTTCTAGTGCTGGAGCACTAATAATTATTGAGGGCAATGTAAACTGAAATCAACAAATTAATGCAAAGGGAAAACCGGAGTGCAGGGTAGAGAACCAACAAACTCAACCCTCATATAAGAATTGACCTCGGTCAAGATTCTCCCATACAGACCTCCTGCCCGGTTAATAAGAGCTAACTCTTTTTATGCAGTATGACCTGTACCTTTCGATCATGTTGCAGAAGTTCCCTGTGAACACTGCCTATAGTAAGATTTCATGGTGAATTGTGAAATTTATTTCACTGCCATGGCATGTGAAATAATTTAAGTTAATTAAGTTTAAGGTGTAAATTTAACGTAAATGATTTAAGTTAAATTTACAAGAAAAATGCCCCGAAATTACAATTATTGTAATTTTAACCATACAGTATATGAATTACAATTTAAGCAAATCAAACAAAAACAATAACATGGATAACAACAATTGGAACAAAGACTTATTTAGTTACCGAAACAATTCGTTAATTTCTGTTGGCCATACAATTTTTTTTTTGTTCAAAATACAATTTAATATGATTTAAGCTTAGAAAAAATGTAGAGAACCAGACTAGAGGAACGAAGCATTTCCTTTTACCACAGAGATTGCAGATGTGAAAATTTCATTCATATGTCTTGGATAAGTTACATTCAAGTTGGCGCTAAACTGCAAATTAACCAAATCCGGAACCAAGAGCTGGAGATAGGAGTCCTCAACAGAGCTAAGTGCTGAACGCCAAGGGCTTGCTCCGAAGGTGTTAGAAAGAAACTGAAAAAAGAGCAGAGCCACTTCCGAACACGGGAAAAATACCCTCACCAAACGGTGCCCGGCGCACAAATGCACACAGCTCTCGAACGCGAGAAAACCCTCACCAAAACAGAGTCAAGCGCAAAAATGCGCACCGCCTTCAAACGCAGGAAGCCCTCACCGAATGGTGTCTACCGCAAAATTGCATGCGCCGTTGAAAAACACAAAATGGTGACCGTGCACACCAGCGCAACGACCAAATACAAAGACCCTCGCCAAAAGGTGCTGTGCACACTAATGCACGGCTCGTTTGCGGCCCGATACACCAAAAGGTGGAAAGCGCTCGAGATAACGAACTATGCAGCCCCATTCCCTCGACGCCAAAAATCGGTGCAAATAAAAACATAGCAACAAGTATATCCAACCAGAAGGAGAAAGCGAACTCAAGCGCACCAGATAGACACCGCAATACCTAATGCGCAAGATCCAAACGAAGTGCCAAGATGTCAAAAGCCGGGCCACTCGAGAACACAGATTACTTCGCTCGATACGTGTCTCTCTGGCCCGGACCTTCTATCAACAGTTCTGAAATTGTAGGCACCTGGAGAACCTCTCAAAAATAGGGTTTAAATTTTAAAGGAGACAAACGTAAAAAAGGCCAAAGACGGCCACTCGGGTACTATTAAGGTACCACGACAACTTTGCAGCTTCCCGACAACTGGAATGACGAGGTCTACGGGGGGGCACAGCCAATTGTTAGCACCACTCCAATCTTGCGTGAACGCATCCACCTCAGAGCTACTGGGAGATGCAAATCTAGAATTAAATTAGGTAACTGAGCGTTGTAGTAAGACGCAAATCAGTCACAGGTATGAGGACCCCAAATTACATCTGCCATTCTAAAGACGGAGGGATTGATGGACCAATCGTCTTTGTCAATAAATCGACTCAACTGATCTGCCTGCTTATTCGATTCACGAGGAATCCATTCGGCTTCCAAAGAGATATTTCTTTATTAGTGAGACACACGCTAAAGACTGCCAAGACACGATCACAGCTGTGGCGCGATTGTCTGTGAAAACTTTAACCTTCTTGTGCCTAAGCTGCTCAATGCAGGAAACACAAACGTAGTAAATAGCCTTAAGCTCACGATAGGTAGAGCTCCGGCCAATTTCCTCAGTAGTCCACATACCACTGACCAAAGAACCGTTCAAAGATGCTACATAACCTCCAAAAGCGAACTCGCTTGCATCGCTAAAGAGAATAGTACAAGATGAAGGAGGAGATGAAATTGGATAACCGTTAAAACAGTCTACGTCAAAATACCAAAATTTAAGCTCCTCGAGAAGGGCGGGGTTGCAGAAGACGACAGAATCCCATGATGATCTAGCCTCGATAGTAAAATAAATCTGACGGGTCAACAGACGCGCACTGGATGTGACGGAACCCGCGATCTTCGCCAAGAATCTATAAGTACAAAAACCATGCGAGATAGCAGCATCCAAAAGCCCCCTCAACTTGGATAATTTTTCTCTTCTGGCGGAGAAAACTTCATCGCTATGGTGTCAATAATAAACCCTAGCCATTGCCCTACCTGCATAGGAGCCCAATGAGATTTTGCTTCATTGCACAGCAATCCCGAAGCGCTAAGCTCCCAACGCTGGATAAAACTAGCCGCGGCAGCCGAGATCTTGTCAGGCTGACCGCAAAAACCGCCGTCTAAGTGGATAAAGTTAAGATGACCCATGGAACGCCACCTCTTAACCAGAGGACGCATCAACTTAGTAAAACAAAAACGCGCACTACTTAATTAATTAATTTAATATGTGAACCTCAATAAATTATCAAACAGCGTTCTTTTAAACAGTTTAGTGTTAAGTTTAAGCTCAAAGCCTCAGGTGTTTGTCCTGCCCTGCAGGGATAAAAGAAATTTTCCAAAGTTTTGTAACAAAGTAATTGGCTGTTTCAATTAAATTAGTTTCAAGTTATTTAACATCATTTCCTTGCAACAGTTTGTGATTGACAGAACTTTAAGGGGCTCTGTCACCCATTTCAGTTGAAATTACTGCAAAAATGGAAAAACTGATAACATTTGTTTATATTTATAATAAGCTTTTACACAAGACTAAATTTGTTACTGCACTGAGACTGTGTAATATTTTCTGTTGGTATTTGGCCCTCATGGAAATACGGTTGCATTAAAAACTCATTTGAGGATGATTAAAGCTAATTTGTTCAAAATTACACAGCTTTTAGTCTTTTTGTGTCGTAGAAAAATGAGTTGCTTATATGTAATCTGGAATGGGCTCAGCAAGTAAGATATACTGTACTATTAATAAAGGTTATCTAATACTTTCCCTAGTTTCAATAATATTTTTTGGATTTATTAGTCAAGTCCCGATTATTTGGCTACGGTAATAATAATATTGTTATTATCAATATTGTTACTTTTTTTTTCTAGACAATTGATGTGCAACAATGCAATGTGCAATTCTTGGTGGAGGTAGTTAATTCTTTGCCCTTACTGTACTGGTAACTGTTAAGTGCTATCAGAAACCCATAAGGGTTGAAACGTGTAACCCCTTGTGTGCTGGGAAACAAGCTTCTGAATATTCAATTTGCCAAGTACCATATTTGGAGCAACAAGAGCGAGGGATTTCCAAATATGGTACTTAGCACTGAAACATTCAACCAATCAGTTCGCACTGAATATTCGGAAGCTGTGAACGTGCGTTACACGTTTCAACCCTTATGGTTTTCTGGTGCTATATAGCGTATTTGTTCACGTATAAGGCGCACCATTTATTACGAGAAAATACGCTTATTCGATCAAACTCTGCTCAAAAACTCGGAGTGCGTCTTATAACCGAGTATTTGCACGCAACAAAATATAACTTTTACCAATTCCCTAATAATTAATGCTAAACTGAAATGAGTATGTATTAAATAAATACCGGTAAATTAATAAAAAAAAGACAAACAAAGTTGATCATTGATCATTGTTGGTTCTAAAAAGAACCGGGATGGCCTTCTGGTCCTCATCAATGCAGTGCTGATGTCTAGGATGGAGATTAAGCTTAAAAAGTCACCCCAAATGTCTCGCACATGTGGTACATCTAAGCCATGCCAGAGTGCTCAAAATAGCAAGCTAGTGAGCATGCAGCGGCGATGACTCATCCTCGTAGAGTGCTCAATTTGGACATGTAAGCTAAATCTTTATAATGCCAGAGAGCCATAGAAAATACAGCCAATCAGAATGCAGGAGAGCCATTGATGGTTTAACATA
Organism: Montipora cactus; assembly: GCA_014634245.1. Classification (NCBI taxonomy): domain Eukaryota; kingdom Metazoa; phylum Cnidaria; class Anthozoa; order Scleractinia; family Acroporidae; genus Montipora; species Montipora cactus. The sequence continues at coordinate 173,065 of BLFO01001865.1, forward strand.
TAATTTTCGCGGATATTTTGCGAGTTGCGTAGTATTTTTCCGAGCCCGCAGGAGCGAGGAAAAATACCAGCAGTTAGCCATCGAATAAGAGATTTATTATTCCACTCTACAAAAAGGTGTTATTTTGCTTCAATTTTATGTGGTAAGAGTGTTTCTAAAGAAATGCATCATCTGTCCTTCAGGGCGCTTGTGAACGATGTAAACGGCACCGAAAGCCAGCCAAATGTTCTTTATTTGATTGTATAAACGAAATGACGAGAGACGAGCGATGACAAGCTAAATTCTCGGGCTTTGTATCGTGTTGAAAACAATTTCGTTCATCGAAAACTCCAGTTCCGTCCGTATTTGCTCTATTCTACAGTGTAATGCCGTCTCATATTTTGCGCGTTCTCTTGACCAAATATGGTAAAATGACGTAATAGTGGAATAATAATCGTCAGTATTCCACCAAACCTTCCCATGGATCAGTGCAATTCAACGTTATCACACCCAACCTTCTTATTGTGCCTTGCTGTTTGTAAAAATTGGATGAAGGTGAGAAAAAAGCCAGATTGAGGGCAAGCATATTGGTAGTTTCAGCCCAAAAATACTGTCATAAATAATTTTCTAAAGATAATACTCACACTCATTAGTCACATTTCACTTTATCAGAGGTTGCGTTGTGAATCGCAAGAACGTACACAACTGCGTACAGAGAAGGATCATCTGGAGCGGCAGCTAGAGGTATGGAGAACATTCATTTAATTTGCATGATATTTCTTCTGACTAGTTTAAGTACAGATACAGGTTTTAACTCTCTTTGTTAGAAACATAAATCTTTAACTTGCAAGAAAGCACGTAGCCTTTTATCCAAATTGTTGCATTATTCCCATTTTCAACTTTGATGCTTTGTTGGAGTAAAGTGCACTATTTTGTAAAAAAGAATAAAGAAGAGAAGAGTAAATGAGACAAGACATGAGGCAAATGTGACACTACAATTAAAAGGTTAAAAAAAAGAGAGCAGAAGACAAGACGTAAGATTAACACTGTATGTATGCCCTGGATTAGACTGACTTATTTTTCTTTTCTCAGGCGTCGCACGCTGAACGTGTCAATCAACGACAGCGAATTGATGAGGTATTTCTGCTTGGTTGCGTGATAATAGTTTGAGTGATATGTGCAATGTTCCTATTTGTTTACTGCGAAAATTGACCATTTCTCATCCGATTTGCACATCTCCTGGAGCCCTGCTGGTATTCGTAGATACTGAAACATGGAGTGACCTACAATGAGCTACAATGACCTACTCAAATGACTTAAAATTTAAAGGGAAAGACAAAAGAGGATTAAGGTGAAGAGTTTGGTGAGCGAAAAACATCCATTGTGGGTTGTCACGCAACGCTTTTAGTCTATTTCATGACAGCCCAAGTGATGACAGACAGCAATTACGCATGTGGCCTTCAAAGCAGAAATAACTGAAATAAACGAAACGCTGCAAAAAGTTCCTTGGATGGTTTTCCTTTGTTTTATAAGCTAAATTGAAAATGTACAAATATCAAGGCTTTACTTGGCAAAGATAAAGTCTTAATTAGAGCACGGAACAAAATGAATAGAAGAATTGATCCATTTGCTTATTTTTAAATCAATAATATTAGGTCCATAATATTCGCTCAGTAAAGATGGTTAGTATTTACAAGGCTAAACATTTTTAAAAAGTAAAAGACCGAACGTTTTCGGCGTTAAGCCATCTTCAGTAGCCTCCCAAGCATTTGTCATTCGTTTGTCATGCATTTGGGGAGGAGCGCTGGCTCATTCTCAAACAGGTGCCATTAGAACGTCTGCATCCCATGTCATTCGTGAGGCCTGATTTCCAACCTCAGCAAAACGATCTGGAGCGAATTCCACATGACGACCAGACAATTGGCTTTGCCATTTTCCCGCGAGTAAGGAAGGAAATAGGTTCACACGGCGGCTGGACATTTTGCCTTGATCTTTTCTTGTCTCCCTAATAAATTTCACTAATTTACAACGTAACCCGGCACAACCACAGTGGGCTAGCGGTCTAAACACACCATTTCACACAATTCTGATAAATTCATGAAAGTGGTGACATCCAGAATGCCCTAATGCCTAGTGTTGATAAATTGAAGCTCAACTCCAAGCTTTTGCCTTGATCTTTTCTTGTCTGTTTAGTAAATTTCACTACATTTTGCCCTCAGAGCTGCAAATTATCTTTATTTTAGCTCATTGCAGGTCATTATCTCATTTTACCTTATAATTTACATCACTGAAGGTCATTGTAGCTCATTATAGCTCATTCCTCGTTTTAGTATCTACGACTGGTAGTCTTTCTTGTCAGGGGGACGTGACAATATTCGATTGAAGCAGCCGCTGTGTTTTAAGAAAGTGTGCTTCTTGTTCAACATTAAATAAAATCTGTTTTGTTTCAAGTGTACTTGTTTAATAAACTAGATGCTTCTTGGGCGTACAAATTGAGTTCGGTAGTATTGAAGTGCGGCGTTCCAGTTAAATTTCTGAAGTGGGGCTCATTAAGACCATTTGAGGGGTCACACAGACGTCGTGCCAGCAGAGGCCCTTTGACTCCCACGTTCACGCGTTTAATTATTTTGTAATGTTGATTGTTCTGTCCCAGTTTAAAGATAACAAAACACGCTCTTGAGTAAAATTCACTCGTTTCTTCTTTAAATAAGCTGCAAAAAAATGCAAATTGCTCTGACGGAAGTTTCCCTGCTGGTTATACATGTCTTGCAGTTGCACTAAGCAAACGTTTATTTCACACACAAGGAAGGTTTCCGCGCCATAATTCCTCTTCTTTTCAGTCTAGTCTGATGCCTGGTCAAAAATCTTTTCGCTTTAACACCAAAGAGTAGCATGAAAACCGGGAGTTAACAGTAAAAGCATAGAGTCGTCTTTGCGTATTTTGCTAGGTTTGAGGGGGTTGGGTTAGTGCGTAGATTTCTCTGGTGCACACAGGAGAACATATAATTAACCTGCGATGGCGTCGAAAGTCATTGTAACGCGAATGGGGTTTTAGTGCATCTTTAAACAAGATATACCCTTATGGAGCTCAAGAATGGAACGTCAATTGGCTAAACAAGACAGGCGGTGCAAAATAAATATCTGGAATCTGAAAAGAGACGAGGAATGGACTTCGACAACAATCTTTCGCCCGTCGAGCCGAAATCAAAGTGAGCTGTATTTCTAATATTTTGCCAAGTCAAGTGTGGTGTTATGTACAACACTGAAACCAAATGGAAAATTCTGTGGTAACTTATGGGTTCAGCAAAGACAGAGAAGGAATCGAACACCTTCAGTGGATCTGTGACCTCTGTGTGTACTCAACTCTGCTCAATCTTCCAGTAGCAATTGGAAATTTCACTAATTCTTGTTAACCTTCAATGGCGTCGAAAGTCATTGGTCGAGTGGTTACGCATCTTTTAAGCATTTTCAAGGGAATTATTCCTTACTATACTGTTTATATCGGTATTCCTTTTTCACCTGAAGTCACGTGTTCCTTAATCTATGTCACAGCAGTATTGTGACCGGGAAGAATCGATAGGAGACTAAGGCGAATGGTGAGCCAAAATGGCGGCAAATTTGAACGTTTTCTAATTTCATTTGAAAATCACGTTTTGGGAAAATCGCAATTTTTTTTTCGCGAAACGTCTATGAGATATGTGTAGATTCAGATGACTTAGTGAGAAAAATTAGGTTATGGGCAAAATAAAAGTGACGAGTAATGGTCTTCGACAACAATTTCATTTTTCGCCGTTGGATATCAAGTGAGCTTTGTTTCTAATCTTTTACTAACTTGGTATTATATACAACACTGAAATCAAATGGCAAATTTTTTTATGGATTTAACAAACATTGAAGGAATCGAACGCCTTGAATGCATCACAGTGTTTACTGAAGTCGGATCCAAGTTGTCTGGCAATTTACATTTATTTTGGACTCAACTCTGCAACGGTAAAAAAAATTGGAAATGTGACAGTGAAGAATTCTTTGAATGAAATCTTGTTGTCTCTTTTGTGCTTCATTATAATATTTACGGTCAAGGTTCGAAAAGGGTTTGATGTGAACTGTCAGAAATTTATTTAATTGCCTATACTTTGTGACACAGATTGTCTTGCTTGCACGCACGCAATTGAAATATGAAGAGTTTTTTGCCTCTAATAGCAGATGTGTTGTTTGTTTCAATAAAATTTTCGCTGGAAAAGGTTTTTTCTGAGATTTCTAGCCTTGAGAATTTAACATGTGTAATTTTCGAGCTTAATAAATTTGCATACCTGGGTTGAAACGTGATACATAAGTCACGAAAATAAACAGGTCTGTTGGAAGCGTGCGTGAGTTTCAGCAAAATAAGCCACAAAATTAGCAAAAAATTGGGACGCTGATGAATAATAAAGTAGCTGCTATTTCCAAAACGATGGAATTACCTGGTGATAAATAACCTCGTCTTGGAGAGTAAATTTTTGACTTTGCAGAAACAATGGTCAACCTCAAGAGTTAGGCGATTGTGAGCTTTGTATTGAATTCGCACATTCCTTGTCAAACTTTATAACACTTGAAAGAAATAGAAAACTGACAAAACAAAAACCCGGTATCTTGCCATCATTTGACACAGATGCTTCAGTGTTTCGCGAGTAAACACGCCGCGGTAACTTTATCACGGCGCCCGCTGAATTCGATGTCACTTTCGATTTTGCGATTTACTTGCGGAGCCAAAAGTACATTAACAAAATTGAACGTAGCAAAAATCTTCCAAAATGTTTTTCGCTGATGCTAACTTTTTGTATTCGCGGTTCAAAATTAATGTTGTTTTCAGGTCGTAAATTTTGTCGCTGATGGCAAAATATTTTATTCTCGATTGACCATCCTGAAAACTTCCTTCTGCTCTTCCTAAAAACTGTGTATCAATATTTATATACTTTTGCATCAATATTTGTTTTGCATAAAGCAAGCGAACAAAATATGTACCTTGCTTAGTTTGCATTTTTGAGCGTTAAAATAGAATTTTCGTTCCTATACTTCTGTTACAAATTGGTACATTTTTAGGTCACCCATCCAGATACTAACCCCACCGGACAGGGGACAATTTAGTGAACAACTTCAGTGAACTTTTGTATTACAAAGCTGTCAGACGCTCAGAGTGCACGCTTAAATTTGTGGTGAAAAGTAGTTGTGAGGGAACTTGAAAATGATCATCATGCCACTCTAGAAGCCAATGTTTCTCGATTCCCCTTTATTTTCTTCAATCTTTCTGGGTTTAGTACTTTTCTAGTAACCACATGTCTTCTCAGGGGGCTATTTACCTAAGTTTTCTACCATGGCAGTACAATGATATACAATACCAAAACAATATCGTGAACTATTAGAGCTACATATCGACAGTCGACAATATGGAATAAAGTGCTGTGCTACTGCATTACCACACGTACGCAATGCGTGCCTATCTTTTCTAAAGGTGACAGAAATTTTTTCTTTCTGACAAATGATTAATAGGCTGGTAGCCAGGTTTTTAACCTCAGAAAAAGATCTGTTTCGTCGTATGAACGAGTGAGCTAAAGGGCGTCGTCTAGCACGACTTCTGGGTGAGTTAAATGGTCTTAATTACCCCCGACTCACAGAGCGTCTAGTTGTCCACTTATGGCAGGTTCAAAGAATTACAGAATTCAGAAATATGTTGCCTTTGGCTCGTTATTTACAAAGACAGCTTGTCATGCGGTTATTTAATTTCTTCCTGAGGCCTTTCAAGATTTTGCATCATTTACCAGCTGCCAAAGAACTCTAAAAAATGTGTGGTCTATTGCTTCAGTACAGGGACCCATGACCCGGAGCCTACAGCTCCCATACTGGGCCTATGTAACGGCATTTTTACAGACCGATCTATTTTTAGACTATCTTGTCCCGGAAAAAACAAAGGCAGTTCCAGTTCGGTGACCCTATGATGTCTGCTTAATTTCTTGTAATTGGTCATCGGGCTCCTGTGGGAGTCTCGTTAGCGGGAAATTCAATCTAAAAATAAATCGGTCTGTGAAAACGCCGTGACACGAACACAGTAGAGTTGTAGGCTCCGGGTCATGGGTTCCTGTTCAGTATATAAATCTACTACAAAAACCACCGATCTGTGGAATGAGTCCGAATTACCGAGTAACTCTCCCACCCACTTTCGTTAAACAATTTGATGAAATTCCTTCCCCGTGGGCTATAAGGCCCACCTTCAACAGGCATTGCGTGCCGCGGAACAATTTTCATATATGAAAATTCCACCAAAGCTGAAATTTGTCCAATTAGATCGCTACGATAAGCAATGCGAATTTCCATAACAAAAACAAACAGTCGAAAAGCTTGTCGGTTGAAGGTGGGAATTTAAGTTGAACCGGAAAGACCGCAACAACGGAAAAATACGTTTTCAAATTTAAGTTTGTTTTCTTTGGCAGTCGCAGAAAAACTTCTCACGAAGAAACCTGTGATAAAGTCTTTTCCTTTTCCGATAATTTCTTGTGTAATCTTCCTTCTCAAGTCTTCTCCCAGAGCTTTTCCACGATTATACAGCCGTCCACATGCGCTCAGTTCTACCATGGTCGAACACAATACCTCTCAAGAATTTAAACTATTTGCAAGCGAAAGTGGGCAGGGTAGAGACACGTAAATTCCCACCCATTCCAAAGATCGGCGGTTTTCGTAGTAGCTTGCCTAAGAGCTTGTGGGAATCAATAAAAAGTCTTGGGCCATCCTGTTGGAGTTTTTGTGGCATAACTTTAACATTTTTGTAGTATAATCAATTTTGCAAGTATATGTATTTGGCTTTTTTAGTTGACCCGTGAGAATAACCTCATTTTGACTGAATCGAATGAAATGGCACGACAGCTGCTAGAGGTAACCGTGAGAGGCTTCATACTGATAATTTTTGTCTTGTGTGGTACTCTGTGATAATTTTCTTTTAGTAAAGATGTTACAACCTTGCTGACTGAAGCTCATTCAGTTGTGCATTGTATCCGTGGTGTTGTATGTTCCATCCCCTAAATTATAAGCTGAATCGAGTATATTTCTGTCCTTAGAATTTTATGATATTTCTTTCTGTAGTTGCGTGCCAGGGATTTGGAAGAGCTTAACAGGCAGAGGGAGGTATGACAATACTATTTTAATATTGCATGGTGCTTTAGGTAACCTTTTCCAGAGGTAACGGATGATGGAATAAACATATAGACTCTATTTCTGCAAAAGCTAGTAGATTGCTGGGCCTTCTTGAAAGAACCCGCAGAGACTTGAATGACACAATTACGAAAAGGACACTTTATTGTTGTTTGATCAGACCTTTATTAGAGTATAGGTGTGAATCTTTTTTTTTTGTTTATTTTTACTTTGTTTAGCACAAATATACAGCAATGACAAGAATAACATGAAGTACCCATAATGCTGTGTACAGACGCAATATTACAATCTGTAGATTACATCGCTTCTGTGCGTGTTATTGCGTGTTACAATGCTTCCAGAAGAGAAATAACAGAGAAAAAACAAATAACAAAAAGAAACTCCTTACAGAAGAAAAGTCCACTTTCGAAAAAACATTGTTAGTGAATTTTTAGCAGTAGCAATCTCTTTTAGAATGACGAGTCTTTCGTGCAGCCGCAAAAGGAAAGTCCGGAAGCACAGCTCATCCTCCCACGCACCAGCGCAAAAAATATAATATTATGCAGCAAGAATACAGTGATTCAGTGCCTGCTCATTAGTCGACCTAACATGGCAACCCTATAAGATTTTACTTGAATGTAACAAAATCTGTTCACTCGTTTTTTCATACCACCAAATTTGAAACTGATCCCAAAAGGACTAAGAGGTGGTTTAATGTTTCCCTCTCGCTTTTGCAAAGGGTGCAGCGATCCCTATTTTTAATGCCATCTCGGTGTAAGTTCGTTTGTTATATGTTCTGTAAAATTTTGTACTGAAACATAAGAAGATCACTTTTAGAAAAGCCATGTCTCAAAATCTTATTTTTTGCTGTCGGTGGCTCATATGTTTTCTTTAGAATTTTGGCATAAATTATGGCACGTGAGAAGCATCTACAAGGTTGAAGTTACTTTTATTTCTAAGACTCTTTTTCCAGAGGGGCGGAATAGCATCGATTAGACCACAGTATGTAGTAAAGGGTGTACTCATCTTAAACTTTGCATTAAATTCCGGAAAATTAAGGAAATTTTTATGTTCGTTCAGCAGATCACGTACGTAAATGATATTGCTAGTGTACAAGTCTTTTGTAGAACACGGGTTTTTTGTCGATCAGAATCTTACAGTTGTTCCACAAGACTTCGGAATTATAAGAAGGGTATGGCTCTTAGACGAGTACTTGAACTCTTGGCAGTAGGTTAGGATTGTTTTGTAAAAAGGTGGAAGTTTATCTAAGTTAAGGAGGTTAGTTTCGTAATTGCAAGTAAGTACGAAGGCGAGATTGCCGTTTTGGCTGACACAATGGTCCGCGATTTCTTTCCAGAAGGCAAACGTTCGTTCCTTAACTCTATAAACCCATGCAATTTTTAATGCTTTCTCCATAATACAAAAATGACACATTTTAAAGCCACCGTTGGTTCTTTCAGCGATGATGGTGATTTTTTTTATTTCGGCTGGTTTGCCGTCCCAAAAGAAATTGAAGATAATGTTGTTTATTTGTTTCAGTGCCTATGATTTTTTTTTTTTTGGGGGGGGGGGGGGGGTAAACAAGGTGTACTAAGGGATTTGAGAAAGTAGAAAATAGTCCATTTCCGAGCTGCCTCAGTTTCAAAGCGAGTCCCGTTGCACAACCTTTCAAATGGAAATGAGTTGCATATTCCTATGCAAATCAAACTCATTTCCCTTTCAATAGTTGAGCACCAAGACTCCCTTCGAAACCGAGAAAAACAGCAACTCGGAAATGGCCCAATCCCAAAAGAATATTTGACTCCTCCATCATGACCCCTGTTGTTTCGTTGTTTAACTCCTCCAGCATGGCCGCCGTGACGTCATTTGAAAACACTCTGTTACCTGTTTTACCTGAAAAACCTGAAATAACAATGACCACAACCAGGTTTTCTGAGCCCGCGAGACTGAGCACCCCTAGCAAACCATTGTTTTAACGAAAACCGCTGGTCAGCAACCTTCGTTCTTGTCATTGCTGTCTAAGGTCTTCCGTTTTACCTATTAGGTATTGTTTTCGTCAGGCATCTTTGCAGCAACAGCTTCAGTTTTTTAATTAAGTGCGGTGATCTTTCGCTTAGAAAATCGTTTAGTATGGGCGTTTGCATTTCATTAAAATCATATGTTAAATACTCTCTACCGTAAATTCAAAGCTGTTTCCCTTCTCGCAAGCAAAACATAAGAATGACATCCACCTACAGGTCTTTGCCCAGAGCGCCTAATGTCGAAATGTAGGTGTGGTTTGGTAATAATTAAGCGTGCTTTGTTTTCACAGCGTCTTAATGCTGGCTCAAGGCCTCCTTTCCTGGACCCAGATGACGACTGAGTCAATCAGGTCATTATTAGTACTTCCAGAATACTTGTAAGCACAATTAAAGACCTATCGTCTATCTACGTAGAGGGTAGAGATCACCTTTGTCCTTATAAGCACTAGGAAGAGCTAAGTTTCGGGAAAAAAGGTAACGATTTTCATAACACATGAACTTTGCAGTTTTTAACCAAATGGTTACTGAATTTTGTGGCTCATCGAGTTTGGTAAACTTCCGTATTTATAGTCAAGTATACTGGTTTTTTTGTCATGTGTATTCGTGACAGGTGAATACCTAAATTTTTATTTTATTTGTCGTATCTATTTTTGTATCAGAAAAAAACAATGATTGTTACTTTCCTTTCAAATTTCCCGGGCGCCGCCATCTTGCCGGACTGGTCGCATAACTGCAGATTTTTTATCTGGCTGAAAATATGTCGAGCCACCAGCTTGCCTCACATTTGTGGATTTTTTGTCGCGAATAACTGCACCGAGCCTTGGGGCCGACTCATCCAAAGCTTGCAACAAGCTTGTCCTCTTTTTTAGGTGCCCACTGCTCGAAGTCTGTTCGATCTTCGCCATGTTGGAAAAGACGCTTGCCCACGTGGCTCTAATGACACTTCCTAATTGGTTGCGGCGCGCGCGAGGTCCGACAAAAAATGTTGGTCCAACGCACGCTAGCCGACAAGACATTTTGAGATCTAGCACCGTCTAGCCGACGTGTGAAGATTTTTCGTCGGCCAACAAAAAATCGGCTAGTGTGCGGCGGCCTTTACAGTTGCGTTGTTGTTCTTTCTGGTTCTAAGAGCTTAAAGGGAAAACAACATATCAAGATGGCTGCGACAGAAACTTGAAAGTGAAATTAACAACTTTAAGAGAGTGATAGTGAATGTATTTGATATAAGATTAATGTAGTTAATTATAAAATATTTTAAAGGAGAATACTTCAAAAATAGTTTTTGACTATAATATAGACAATAGAATGGACGGTCAGAGAATTTGTATTTATATTGCCTTTTTAGAAGAGATTGATAATTACAGTTATTTACCGATACGTGAAGATGAGTTTTAAGAGATTTTAACTTAATTGAATCAAGAGAGGATTAAAAATTCATTCAATGTACAGTAGAGATACCTTTTTCAGGTATCTTATTTAAGGAAAGCATGCATTGTGTTCAAGATGATTAAATTTTGAAAGTTCTTTTAAAGAAAAAGAAAATGCGTAAACGGCCTCAGTATACTTTCCTAATTACCGCTAGAAAGGTCGCTGGTTCTTGAAGGTGGTATGTATTTTTTTAATGAGGTTAATGTGCTCAAATGAATTCGAATTAATACAATACATAAAAATTATTATATAGATATTTATAAAATACTAGGATTTCCCTTTATAATCATATGTTCATTGCGGAAATTGCTTTACTGGTTTATATATATTGGAATTCGTTAATTTATACTTAATTTTGTGTCCCCAACAACAATGCTAAATACCGCAGACACTATAATAAAGGTTGTTGTTGTTGTTGTTGTTGTTGTTGTCGTTTTCTCTTTTATCTTTCTCATGTGAGGATATAGGGAGTCGTGTAAACCTGTCAACCCTTTTAAACACGTGATGATTATTATGGACAGGCCCCGTTCCTTGTGCGTGACAGATCAAAATCACACAACTGGAACGGAAAAGGAGCGAGACTTAAAACAAAATGCAACTTTTACGCTTAGGCAAGAAGAAACCTAAGCTCACTTTCTAAGCAACAGTTTAAATACACAAGCGTTAAAGAAAACATAGCACTCTTCTCCTTGAAAATAGCATGCAGAAAGGAAAATACCCGTTTCAGCCTTCTAAAGAAACACAACATCAAGCTATACGCTCAATCTATTTTCGAATTCCCCATAATACACTTTGTTTGCCCCCCAAATTTTGCATAAACCATTGTTTTCAAATGCTCTCGGGAATATGCAGTGCCCATGCAGTGTCCCCAAGAGCATTTGAAAACAATAGTTTATGCAAAATTTGGGGGGCAAACAAAGTGTATTATGGGGAATTCGAAAATAGAGAATGGATCGAAAACACATTAACTCCATTGGCTAGAATTCTATAGCCAATCAGAACTTAGCAAGTTCGATCCTTCATCGAGTACCGTGAATAGAGACAAACACACATGTTTTTGCAGACAAAGCTCTTCACCTTAAATCAAGCTATCGGCAACTGATGAGATCCATATGATAGGATCGAAACCGCGGTCTTGCCTGATCAAATAATATGTCAGAGAAATTCCATCTAGAGTCGGGTTATCTTAATGCCTCGACAAAGAAGCGACCTAAAGACATCGACATCAAATATCAAAAGAGCATCGACGAGAACGAATTAAGTCCAGAGGTTCAAGGAGGACGGCCACTGACCATGGCCACAAACCAAAACACGCTGAAGAAGTCAGAACGAGTGGAAGAACTTAAAAAAACAACGTCTCTAAAGACCATAACGATCTGCTAAGAAACGCAGAAAAAAAGGCATACAAAGCCTATAAGAAGCCAGCTACCTCACTGATACAGGGCACAATGTAACAGGCGTTCAAAAACAAAATGAACCCCGGCCTGGGTCAAACATTTAAGACCAGAAGATCACTCGCTTCTACCGCCGATGAATATATCGATCGAGCGTAGAATTAAATTGTCGCAAAAGCGAGACGCCATAAGTTCACATTCACATTACTGCTGAGAAAATCAACACCAAGAAACTAAAAACATTACTTTCAAGGCCAACTATTTTCTTGGAAGAAAACGTATCACACAGCAGTATAGAGATTCAAATGTAAAGCCTCGTAGGGTGAAAACCATTGCTAAATGAATACTACAGGAACCGCCTAAAAGAGGTGTCCATTCACTCAAGACCCGGGACTCAAGAAAACAAAATTATGACAAAGGCAACAGAAACCAGACCACGTACAAGGGAGTCGTGTAGGCCTGTCAACCCTTTTTAACACAGGATTGGCCAATAAAAAGCGAGCTTTCCTTTCAGGCGCGAGGACGGCCGCTGTTTGATTCAGTTTTTTATCAGCACTCGCAGATAAAATTCGAACCCCCTCGTGGCCATGAAATATCCTTTATTTATTAAAAACTAGATCATTGGATAATGCAATTCTAGAGTTTTTATTGGCTTAAATTATACTATGCTTTACACATATCAGTAAATGTACTGTTTTTTTTTTTTAATTTTTACAAGATTTATCCCTAATATTCAAAATCGGCTTACTCAATTAGCCAGTATCAAAAATACCATAATACTCTTTGTTTGTCTTTCCAAAATTTTGCATAAGCATTGTTTCCAGTTTCTCTTGGGACCATTGTAAGTCCCAAGAGAAAATAAAAACAATGCTTATGCAAAATTTTGGAGGGACAAACAAAGGGTATTATGGTACTTTTGATATTGGCTAATGTTTTACCCAATTCAAATCTCCCGGGATTAAGAGTCAGTTGTGTATTGTATTTGCATGATAATGTAGCATTCATATTGAAATGACACAGAAAACCTAGAACAATTTTTTTTTTCCCAAAGGGTTTGACTTGGATACAACATTGAGTTAGGCCTGATTCACACGGTACCGGACGAATTTTCTACCGGTTGAAAATTCGTGCATTAAGGGTCCGTTCACACGTGACCACGCTAAACGTACGAAAATTTAGACGCATCGCCTTTCAAAATTTTGAACGCCCAAATCGAAACGAATTTTTAGCCGGTATCGTCGAAAATTTAACGGGCGCGCTGTGAACACCTTGACCGTCTAATTTTTTGCACGGCAAAGGAGTGGTTGCATGGATGCGTGGTAACTCAGCTACTATCGTTTGTCTTTCTCTTTCTTGACGCCATTTTGGATTTCGTAAAGTATGGACAGATGATAATAACCACTGAAAAAGATCAAATTTTAATCCGGTTCGTCAGTTCCGTGTGAACAGAGCGAAAATATCGCACGGTTCCGTGCGAACAAAATGGCCGGTTAAATTTGAATCGTGTGAATCGGGCCTTAGCCGATTAAGTCTATTTGTCGGCATTTTTAATCAAACAATTATTCCACTCGTGCTTGTTGGATATGAGATGATAAGCAACTCGGAGCTACCTATCATTTCATATCCAACGCGCGCTCGCTGAATAATTGAGTTCAGTGAATATCGCGGAAATCTTAGTCTGATCAAACTTTCAGAAATCACCGTAAAGAAAATCGAACACTGATGTTTCGAGAGTAAGCACTTTGTCAGAATTCGTACTGACGCACTAACCCTCGAAACGTCAGCTTTCGAATGTCTTTACCCCAGTCGAGAAACCCAATTCTTCAGTTGGCCACCGACGCAGAACCACAGTTTCTTTAGAGACATGTCCCTTTATCCTTTTTAAACATCGGAGGAAATAAATCTGTGTCAGCTTTATCAAACACACATGTAAGTCCAACCAATACAGCTTTTAACGTTGTACACAAATCTCCTATGGTAGTAGCATCTTAAGCACTACTTAAGCAAGGTGAAGCAATTCCTCGTCTTTTCTCGAATGAAGATCCGAATACGTGGCTCGTGCAGGGATCGTAAGTTTGTAAGTTATACATTTATTATTCTTTAAGCCAGAGGTGGCATCAAACTATGTCTCCCGACATTCACGGTTGGCAATTTACCACATCAAGTAAGTTAGTTAACACATTTTTGTGTAATTGCTTTACGGCCATCTTGCCACATGACCAGCGAGGACTCGCCACCCGGCTTCAAACTAGTATCGCGATCTTCTTATAGTTTTGCCTGTGCGCGAGCCGTCAATATTTCGTGTTATTGCCGTCTCACTTTTGCGGCCTATGATTGGTCCTAATGTTGAAATTGACGTCGTTGCACTGAATTGGGTTGCTGACGTACGCAAACAAATACGTTTCGCAGGTAGAAAGAATTGAAATTTCGATCAGGCGCGGGTTGATTAGTTTACAGTTTTATTTATCCTTATAAATGATGGATCGCAATACAAAACAAATTGCGATTTTGAGACGGCAATACCACATTATATTGACGGCGTTGGGAGAAAATATATTCCGTATTCCGCTTCACGACTCCGCCCAATACGGAATATATTTTCTCCCAACTAGCCGCCAATATAATGTGGTATTGCCGTCTCAAAATCGCAATTTGTTTATAACGTTACGCTATAAGAGCTCAAAATATTGATGCAAAAGAGTTATATAATTGATCGTCGCACTTACCTGGACAATTTAAGCAATTGTCTCTATTCTAGACACCTGAAAAATTCAGGTGGTCTCAATGGGATTCGAACCCACGACCTCTGCGATGTCGGTGCAATGCTCTACCAACTGCGCTATTAAGCCACTCAGTTGGGAGCAGGTCCATTTGTTGGCCTTGTGTGTTCAATTCCCGTGAAAGGACTCGATGAATGAAATAAATGTGTGCATTTGAAGTGAGGTTTATAGACAAAAGGGAGAATTGATCCTCGCCCCGGCTTAACAGTCCGTTGAAGGCCTGTGTCTATAACAGACATTTTCTTAAATTGTCCAGATAATTGCAAGGATCACTTTCCATCCTCATAAACACGCAGGCAAAAGTATCATTCTTAATAACTTTAAATTACTCCAAAATGATCCCGAGACTGGTAGAATCTTTTCGCAACCTCCACTAATTTCATTCAAACGCGACAAAAACGTAGGCAACTTTTTATTTAGAAGCGCACTCAAAACTAACGAGCAACCCGGCACTTTCAAATGCGCGCGCTCACGGTGCAAAACTTGTCTTTTCATTGTTAACACTAGCAAGATATCGGGACCTAAGCGATCTGTTAAGATCACCGATCGTTTCACATGTACCTCCGCAAATGTCATTTATTGCATAACCTGTACGTTATGCAATAAATTATACATTGGCGAGACAGGTAGACGACTGGGTGACCGATTCCGCGAACACCTTCGCGATGTTGAGAAGAATGACAAGGATGCATCTAAGCCAGTCGCTCGTCATTTTAATCTGCCCAACCACTCCAAAAAACACATGGCCATCTGCGGGCTTTCCCTACAACAAGGTACCATGGAAAGCCGCAATAATCTGGAACAAAAATTGATCTTCCAAATCGGCACCCTTAATCCCCACGGTATTAACGAACGCTTTTCATTTAACTAATGTATTCCTATTTTTCACGTTGCCTTGTTACCACTAATAGCGTACTCCCACTCCACTATAAAAACTACACACAACCCAAAATTCCTCGATTCGCTCTGACGAAGGGGTAATGCTCAAAACGTCAGCTTTTAGGATCCCTGTACGGTGGTCAATTTACATTATCAATGTCTTTGATAAAACCAAATTTTTGTATACTACTTCCCCACCGACGCAGCACCACAGTTTCTTTAGAAACTACCCCCTCTTAGCTAGATTGTTTAGTTTTGTCGTGAACTTTGGTAACCGACCATTTGCAGTGTTTAATATTGTTTGTTGCCAAGTAATAATACAGAGGATAGCAACAGTGATCTTTTCACGTGTGAAGGTATCATGTTTTCGCGCGAAAGCTCACTTGGTATTTCATTGGTATTTATGTAATAAATAGCATTATCAAATTAATAGTAAACGTTTAACACTAAACTGACTGCAATTGACCGACAGTGTGGACCGGGATATACCGATCAAGTGTCGACCAAACGTCGACTGACATGTTGACCAAGTATACACACGAAAAGGTTACGTTTTTGCAAGCGTTGGCCGCGAAGCACTATATTTCAACAGACTTAACTGATTAGAGTGTAAAGTGAAGTGCTTGTTTTCTATCCTTTATGAACCATGTGAGCGTTAGCCCTGCTGATGGAAATGGGCCCACACAAGGACAGAGAAAAATTCTGACCAGGGTGGGAATTGAACTCACGACCTTCGGTTAGATCACCGCTGCTCTACCGACTGAGCATACGGGATAGAAAACAAGCACTTCACTTTACACTCTAATCAGTTGAGTATACACACGGCCGAGCGTCGGTCTATATATATCGATCAATATATCGATCAATGCGTCGACTGACACGTCGCCCCAGACACCGGTGACGTGACAATCTAATGTGGGTCTAATATTGACTGATACGCGACCGGCATTGCAAGCGACGGTCGACCGCGCGTTGGCCGAGACTCAGTCGATAGGCCGACATATCGGCCGATACTCGGTCGACGGGTGCCTTTAGTACACATGATCCGATAAATTAACATTCCCATGTTCGAGTCTATGTGCATACACTTGGGTTGTCTTTTCAAACAAATATGACAATTTCCCACGAGTCCTGGGACACAGTGTCCAAAATTAACGAAAATAGTCAATTCAGAGCAAATTAGCAATTGTATATATCAGATAAATTCGGGGTGGAGGATGGTTTGGTCACGGTTGTTGTCAGTGGAAATGTATGGAAATGTATAAAAGCTCATATTATTGTCATAAATCCACAGAAGCTAAATGTTATGGCTTCAGCTCTTGTGACCGAAGACGGCGAATTTTTTTAAGGGTTCGGCGATGGACCTTTGATTGAGCGTTATCTTATTTTACAGTCATCACAAGTGTGCAAAATTTTAGTTTCTAAAGAAACTGTGTTACTGCGTCGGTGGGAGATTGAAACAGAAATTGATTGAGTTGACAAAGGTCGAATAACTACCGTGAACGATTTGGAAAGCTGACGTTTCGTTTCAAGTGTGGGCTACCTGTGGTTACTGCAAGCTGCAGAAGACTGGTGACTAGGTTCAGTCTCGTTCCCCTCGCCAGAGTCAGTCGGCCATTTTGTGAATTTTGTGTTCTTGTGTCTTCCCTCGTTTCTACTTCACTTGTCTTCTGCCTTCCATTCTTTCCCGTTATGTCAAATTTCGGTGACAGTGAAGCGGAGGAAGACTCACTGGACGAAAGTCTTTCGAATAAAAGCGAGGACGAGGAAGAAGAAGAGGAAGAGAAAGATGATGCTAACGACATTATAAACGACGAAGAAGAAGAAAGTGGAGGCGAAGAAGAGGAAGCCCATCATGGGCACCATCACAAAAGACCTAGAAAGGGTACTAAGACGGGTTAAAGTGTAATTAAAAATCTCTTGCTCAGAACCATTGTTTGTAGAAGCGTGTTGTTCTTGCTCAGCTGATTCGAAGGTTCAATCATTATTTCAGATGAAGATGAACTGGATGAAGAAGATTTGTCTTTGATAGAAGAAAACTTGGGCATCCGTTTACAACGGGTGAGCATTGATATTCTCTCAAATATTTTCATTTTCAATTAATCTTTTCATTTAGCCGTATTATTTGTCAGTTAGTTTGACTGGGCCATCGAGGGATCCGTCGGATTCGATTGATATAGAAATGAGACTGTTCACTTTCAAATATTTTTTTGGGGATTTTTTTCGAGAACGCCTTGTCTTATTTTGCAGAAAAAGGCCAAGTTTGTCAAGTTTCCATCCACTTGCAACCTCTTTATCCTTACCTGTACATTCATGTATTTAGCTAGACAATAAATGCTTTACATGTAAATATACAAATATGGTTCCAAACGAAGAAAATATCGTGATAGAGTATACATTGTACATGTATTTGAAAGTTCATCTTCACTGTCACTTAGAAAGAAATTGTGTTATGTTTTGGTGTCTATTTATTTTAAAATGTTTGTTAGTCATAGAAGAAAAGCTAAACTATCATGACACTGTGCACTTTAATTTTGTCTTCACGGTTATCCAGAAGAAGCCTCGCTTGAAAAAGGTCAAGTTGTTGGACTCGGACGATGATGAGGAGGACCAAGGAGCAGGAAATTCTGCTGCGACTGACAGAGAAGCAATTGCTAATGAGCTATTTGAGGGTGCCGAAGATAGTGCCGAGGTAATTTAAAGACTAAAAAGCCTTATGGAAGGGCCCTTATAAAAGTTGCCCCTGCATTGTAACCCAAGGAGATGCATATTTATGACAGTCAAATTGGCAGCACCTAAGCTCAAATATTTTGGGTCAATAAAATGAATATTTCCACCAATGGTATGCATAAGTTTTTTTGCATCAAAATGTTTCTTTTAATTTGACAATGATTATTGTCACCCAAGTTTTATAAATATTAATTAAAGCCAGCTTTCAGTTGAAAAACACAAAATAACTGCGATTTTCATACTTTTGCGGAATCTTACCATCAAGTGCAAAGTGCCAAACTGCATTTTTGCTTCCATGAATAAATTTCCGAACAGAGCTGGGAAGATCGATTCCGCTTCCGGACAGTGAAGTGGAGTTTTTGTTCAGTTCACTGCCTTAACACCATTATGATACAGTGTATGTTTATAGAAATTCTTCAGTAAAAAGATTCGTACAGATTCCATCGCTTTCCATCGGCGTCGAGTTTGAATATGTTAATTAATGTACCATGGGAACCAAAGATGCTGATTGGGGGGTTAGTCACGCATCAATTGATTTTGTCATTTGTGGTTGGTGTCGGAACTTTGATTGATGGAAGCCAAAACGCAGTTGGGCTGTTGACACTTGAAGGTGAATTCTGCAGAATTATGAGAAACACAGTAATGCATAATTATGAGTCTGTGAAGTAAAATAATGAATGAATCCATGCCTATCATTTCCTCAGTTGTGAGTCAAATGACTGGGTTCTTTTTTAGTATTTTACGTCTACCTTGCAGCTCATAAAAAGCAAAATGACGAGGGAAAAAATATTACAAGATGTAGTTAAAAGTGGAAACATTAAATTTTATTTCAGTAACAAAAACCTTTGAGGTTTATAGGTGCAGTTCAGCAATGCAGCCAAACAGCAAATGGACATTAGGACGCCAGCACAGCTGCCTTAACATCGCAGTGAAAAACTCTATCTTGAGTTTACTGTATTAATAGGCCTAGGAAGTTAAGAACAGTATATTATTTTCCCTAGGTTTCCTCTGAGCCCCCAGTTCAGCCACAGGTAGACGACACTTACGCAGACATTGATGAATCTGAGGAATCAGAAGAAGGTACAAATGGTATTCTTTCAACAGTAATGTACTATTGTGTGGTCTGACTAAGACCATTTTTAGTATCTTTATGTTAGTCAAGTGAACAAAAGATAGTGAATTATACAGAATTTAAACATGATTAAGTTCAGGATCAAGAACTTTAATGTTAGGGAAGATGAGTTTTCATTTCCATCATGGAATCTTTGTCAAGTGATGGAATTAATTAACATGCAATTATGCATGCATCAAATATGAGAAATGCAAGAGTTACAAGTACTCAATATCATACAAACAATATATACACATCTCATTACAGTTTGTTTTATCTCTGAACTGATGCCTTTCCTGCTTTCCTATTTACAGTTTCTTGAACAATTTTTTTTAGATGTGGATGACTTTATTGTTGATGATGATGGAAATCCTATCAAACATGTGAAGAAAAAAAGGCGAATTCCAGGAACTGTGCAAGATTCGTAAGTGTTGCCACTTGGAATAAGCTCTTTTTAACTCATTGACTCCTGATCTACCCCCATTGACAACTGAAGTAAAAATGAATACTGTGGCATTAGACAGAGTAAATATCTATTAAGTCTCACTCCCAGGGGTCAATGGGTTGATAGTGGAACGACAGCACATGTTACATTGTTGTTTGGAGATGTGATTAATTAATTTATGGCACAATATTAATTTAAATTGCTGCCAAAATTGTGTCTCAGCAGTTTAGGTACACGTTATTGGTGTCTCCTTCCTTCAATAAAAATAATGCTGATGATGGACATTCCACACTTTAAAAAATACATGTACCGTATTTACCCGTGTATAAGTCGACCTTT
This sequence comes from Montipora cactus, assembly GCA_014634245.1. Classification (NCBI taxonomy): domain Eukaryota; kingdom Metazoa; phylum Cnidaria; class Anthozoa; order Scleractinia; family Acroporidae; genus Montipora; species Montipora cactus. The sequence continues at coordinate 193,329 of BLFO01001865.1, forward strand.
TATGGCCTCAAAAGAAGCTCCAAAAATCGCCCTCGACTTATACATTGGTCAAAGATTTCGAGCCAAGTTCCAGCTAAATAATTTATTCAAAATTAACATCATAATGTGGTCTTTGGGCAAAATGAACGCAGTGGACAAAAGACTTCAAAATGAATGACGAAAGACTTCAAAATGAATGTAATTAAGCAATTCCAGTTGAAATGAAAAAGAATTTGTTTTAGTTTAAATGTTGAAGATACTCACAAGCACAAATATGAAATAGACACTGGAAATTTTTGTTTTCCAAAGGCGGAAAGCTCTACAAAACATTCTTGTTTCTTCAAATAAAACGCGATCCTTCAACGGCTTAGTAACCTGGCGCAATACCTCGTGTTTGCGTGCAAGCATGATCATCACTCGCGTTGCCTGAAAATGCTGGTTGGTAATGATTGTTTTTTTATTCTTTATACAAACCTAGATGATTTAAATGCTTTTGCAAACTTTGTATTGTTTTTTTATGAGTTTTGTTTCGTTTGCCATGTGAGATTATAAGTCAAGCACCAATTAAACCTTGCACATTTCGCATCATTTTTGAAGTTATTTTCAAAGATTGACTCCTGCTTCTGTGATGTTGTGCTTATCCTCTAAAGCCCTTTATCCTTGAACAACGAAACAGGTTAGTTTGAGGTTTACATGTTCGATTTTCTGAGAACTTTTTGGAAATTCAAGGACAAAATGCCCGCACATACAACAACCGCTGAACCACAAAACTATTAAGCGCTTGAGGCCCTTAATCTTTTGTGAATCCACAGTTCCAGAAATCGAAGAATGCAAGATTAGTATCGCATGAACATTTAGCAAAGAAATTAAGAAATTGCTTTTTTTGCCTTCAAAAATGGGGGGTCGACTTATACATGGGATCGACTTATACACGGGTAAATACGGTATATGTACAGTGTGTATAAATAAATAATATGTAAATAATAAGAATGCGCTATACCATGTTGTTAGAGCAGAAAAACAGTTTATTCCAGTAAAAAACAATGTAATTGCATTGCATAATGGTTAAGGGATGTTCCAAAATACACCAATCAACCAGTAGCCTGCCAGCAGGCTCTCTTTGTGGTTGGAGAGAGAGAGAGAGAGAAAGAGAGTTCTCCTTCTGTCACTCTTACTGCAGTGCTGGAAATACAAATGTAACAGTCGGTCATCGGACATTGCCTGACCAAATTTTGAAAATGTCCGGCCAATTTCACATTATGATCAGACACGATGACTGAACATGTCACCAGCACATCTTGAGTTCTCTTCTTCAAGGTGTTGTCAGTCAATAAATTATGTCCAGTCCAATTTGTCAAATGTCCGACCAAAAGGAAGATTTGAAAGGACATATGTCCTGAATAAAGAAAAATTATTTCCAGCACTGTTACTGTGAAGAGAGAAAGAGCCTGCTTGCAAGCTAATCAACTAGAGAAAATTGGACTTGCATGGACTTTAAATGGGTTTTGTTAAAACTTGCACTTGTAATTAGTGGATTTTGTCTAATTTTTCACTATCTTTTTAAATAGAGCCCTCATGGAAGCTCAAGATATCTTTGGCCTGGATTTTGATTTTGATGAATTTGAGAAGTACGGCAGAGAGGACTACTCATCTGGTGAAGATGAAGACGAGTATTTAGAAGAGGATGATGAAGATGGTGTACTCCGAAGGCAAAAGAAAAAATCCTCCAAGAAATCCATTTACGAGGTAAGGGCATAACATTCATGTACTGTACTTCTTCTGTTTGCCTTGGTCAAAATCATTAATTCAGTTTATGTAGAGAAGTCCACCATTGTTGATTTCATGACAAAAGATGCCTCTTCACCTTACCTTCATTAACATGTAGGTTTTTGAACCAAGTGAGCTTGAGAAAGGAATGTTGACAACTAAAGATAATGAGGTCAGAACTGCAGATGTACCAGAAAGGTTTCAGGTGAGAATTTTTTTTTAATTAAAAAAGATAAAAAAAATTCCAATAAAAAAATAACTTTAAAACAATAGAAAATGTCCTGTACATGGAGCATGTCTATCATGTTGTTATTTTTAACATTGCATCGTTGATTCTTTCATCATGGGAACATTAGAACCCACAAATTACTAGCACCCAATGTCAGCGGCTCAATAATTCATAGCTCGGTTGGTCAGATCGTCGCACTGGTATCGCGAGGTCATGGGTTCAAACCCCGTTGAAGTCCTGAGTTTTCAGGCTTCTCTACGCAGTTGCTAAAATTGCGTTCATAACTGCGAGGATCATAGCTTCACTTGATATTATGTCACACTTGCAAAAACTCATATAAATGAATGTATAAAATATTATCTATCTTACAGTGAAAATAAAGTAAGGAACCTACATTAATAAGGAACATACATTTAACAATGTAGAATATGTAATTATATTCATTTCTCACTCTGCCCACCTAGATTAGCATTTGCTCTGGGGTAAGAGTGATTCTTTTGAAATAATAAACTTGAAATTTGAAATTTGATCACGGTTAATTTTGGTTTGAAGCATGTGATCACCAATCAGCTTGTTTTAGTGAAATTCGATATTCATTGAACAAGTTGCTGACTTTTTACTGACAAATACTTGATGAGCGTGTCGAGCGATAATTCGCTTAAACAAAGGGCGATTTTTCTTCGAATTTTCGTCAAGCTAAAGAAAATTCCTGAGCAAAAACGATAATTTGCAAGGCAGTTGACGAAATTTCGCAACACATTGAACGGCAGTTCGGGAGCGTTCAAGCAATTTCTTTCAGCAGCTGATACGAACAAACTGTCTTGCAACTCACAAGTGATAAATTTGTAAATGCGTGCCGTTAAGCTGTTTGTAAATACAAGCCGGTTTGCAGTTATCGATCGCCGATTACGGGGCTAACATTTTATCCATGACAACTCTGTTAATTATTAAACTCTTACCTAAAATTTGCGGAAGGCTTTCAACCAGCTTCGCTTGTTCGAGTTCATCTCAGGCCCAGTTTCATACGCAGAGAATTAGAATACACTGAACTGCATCACGAAGACAATGAGCTCAGTTCGCTCCACAAACAAAACAAAAACATCTCCAGTTCGAAAACAATTTGTGAGGGTTTTTCAATCTGAACACACGTGCACGCTCGCGAATCCGTTGGGCTGTTGTTAATTTCCATCCCAGTGTGGTGTTTTGGATCAAGTCAACAATGTAGCGCTCCTTCTGAAACAACCAGGCGAGTTTCACAGCTAACATTTCGTCGAGCTGTGATGCTATTTCGGCAGATTAATGGCTTCTTTTGTGCGCAATAATTGGAAAGGTTGTTTATATATTTCACTCAGCGAACTTTGTTTCGAAATCTCTCTTGGCCTATTGATTAACAATAGATCGAATTTTCGGGAGGAGCGAATTATCCTTCGAAAAATCGCAGCGACTTTTCGAGAGGAGCGAATTATCGCTCGAAAATTCGCGGTGATTCATCGCGCAAAGCGAATTATCGTACGAAAAATCGCGCGGATCAAAACAATAGTTGTCACGAAAATGCGGAGAAATTTCGTCGAAATATCGTATCGCGCGAAATTTCTTCGAAAAGCCCCGAAAAGCCAGGAATTTCGTCGAAATTCGTTTGCGTTACTTTTGCACAATACTGTAGATAAAAAATTATTAAAAACTGAATTTTCGACTGCAATTGCGGTCTTCATCAGAGTAACTAAAATATGCTGTTCGAGAGTAATATGCTAAAACTGAAAACTTTTTTAGAAAAAAACAAAAAAAAACTAAAAAAAACTGAAAACCAAAACTTTTTACTGACAGGTGCGTGACTTTCCAGTTAAATCAACTGAGGAGGGGGAACTTGATGATGAGGCTGATTGGATTTACCGTCATGCCTTTTTGGAAATGCCGATATCGCAACAACAGGTTGGAATCAGTACGCAGCAAGGCTGCTGCTTAAGAAAATTTTCCGGGAGCCCTTCAGGCTTCCAACGTTAAAAGTTAATAGGCTGGTCATTTGTTCAAGAGCCCAGAATGAATTAATGCCAGCTGGGATCAAATTTACAAGAAAGTGAGGATGAATCAAGCATGGCGTCCATTTGGGCTACTTGTTCAGAAATTTGGTTGCCCGCGCTCGCAAATAACGCGCCCCAGGCGACTGGGCGACCGTTAGGCAGCAGCCTTGTGCAGGAATGATAACTTTTGTCTTGCCTTGTGAAGTTTCAGTAGAACCATAATTGGACAGTATTAGTAGCCCTTGTGTTACAGTAGAGCACATGGTTCAGTCTTAGCATTACAGGCATGAGGAACCCCCTTGGCTAGTTGCCGAGGTCCCCAGCCGGTGGTCCGTAGAGGTGGTGGATTTATCCCTCAACTCGCTAGTACATTCCCTGCCCTTCGTTTATGCCCAAATTGTGTCTATTGTCTTTCACTGCACACCAAAGCATTAATAATATGCAAAACACATTTTCTCTGACACAAATGCATCCTTTGAAGAATAATATTTTCTTGTTAACTATTGATTTCCCATGTTTTGTTGTCTGTTTGAAGTCTGTCTTTAAAACTCTGGGATTGGCTTAACAAAGCTTTAAATTTTCAGTCTCCCTTGCCACAGTCAGGTGCTCAATCATTACAGTGTATCTACACGAAACCAGTAAAAGAACAATTTATTATAATTCATTTGTGTGCTTTTTGTGGACTATGTGATTTCCTATTATGGTCAAAATTATTAGTTACTTTGATATTTCACTGTTCTAGGATATCCTTGATGGCGACATGCACTCTCGTTCCAAACCAATCAAGCCTTACTCTGCCGTCAGTAAGATAAGAGAAGCATTAAACTTGATGAGAAACCAGCTCTTTGAGGTTTGTTGACTGGGTTAATGTAAACATCATTCTTAATTACAGTAATTTCAAAAAAAGGTCCAGTTGCAGTTGCTAAATGTACAGTTCCTGCAAACTTCCTGCAGATTCCTTTTGGGTAGAAGATGTGGCCTTCCTGCATTTCACCATAATGACGATGTCATAACCGTGACATGACGTGATGGTATGGCGGTCGGCCGAAGATTTCTTCACTCCACCAATTATTTCTTGTTTGTTTACATCTTCCTTCGCTTATACAAGGTTTCTTTTACTTCATACAGCCAAATTAATGTGGATTAGATTACAGAATTTCTTTTCGTGGATACCTTCAAAGTCCAAAGTTAAATATCTCCTTTATAACTTGGACCTTTCAGCCACATGGAAGAAGATACCAATCCGCTCGCATTCCACTCTATTCAAACCACTAGGCCAGTTTTCTGTGCCTATGTGTACCATATCATTGCAAATTGCATTTGAATGATTGTTTCATTAATTCAAGGAAAGTCTCATGTAAGGGTTAACTGAATAGAGTGTAATATGAAGTGCTAGATTTCAATCCCATATGAACCATGTGAGCGTTAGCCCTACAGATGGAAATGGGCCCACACAAGGACAGAGAAAAACTCTGACCAGGGTGGGAAGTAAAGATGTTAAAGTCACGGCAATGAACATGTACAAGTACAAGGAAAGGTTACGTTTATGCAAACGTTGGCCGTGTAGCACTTATATTTTAAACAGAGTTAACTGAATAGAGTGTAATATGAAGTGCTAGATTTCAATCCCATATGAACCATGTGAGCGTTAGCCCTACAGATGGAAATGGGCCCACACAAGGACAGAGAAAAACTCTGACCAGGGTGGGAATTGAACCCACGACCTTCGGGTTAGATCTCCACCGCTCTACCGACTGAGCTACAAGGTCAGACGGGAGCAGGCCGTGGGAAGTAAAGATGTTAAAGTCACGGCAATGAACATGTACAAGTACAAGGAAAGGTTATGTTTATGTAAATGTTGGCCGTGTAGCACTTATATTTTAAACAGAGTTAACTGAATAGAGTGTAATATGAAGTGCTAGATTTCAATCCCATATGAACCATGTGAGCGTTAGCCCTACAGATGGAAATGGGCCCACACATGTAAGGGGCTTGGGTGTATTTTATTATGCTAAATGTTCATTTTATTATTAATTTTTATATGACTGTACAAACAGAATATTCACTTATTGAAGCTAGCCATCTCAAGGTGTACATTGCACAAACAATACTTTGTTGTCTCCAGCAATTATAGCATTTTCCACATTTTTAGGGTCTACTCATCAATAAAGAAGCCTTCTGCAATATGTTTGAGTGACAGCTACAGGTGTATGTCCATTTTTTGCAGGTGCCATTTATCGCCAATTACAGAAAGGAGTACATTGAACCTGAACTGAATATTGATGACTTGTGGAAAGTGTGGGCATGGGATGAGAAGGTTAGCTGATTATTATTAAATGCTGGCCAGGGGTGGGTAATTATCACAGTAATTAATTTTGTGACGTCTTAGAACAGTTTTTGTGGCTGGGCACCCCATAGGATATCTAAAGGCATTAAACTGGGTGCAATTATATCATTGGTTATGGATACATAATTATTATTCTGAAGTAACTTATTCCTTGACAATGGTCAGGTGTGTGTCCAGATGTTGAGCCATGGCCTTCTTCTTATCTACATGTAGAACACTACAAGGCTGCTGCCTAAGAAAATTTTCTGGGAGCTCTTTGGGCTCCCAACATTAAAAGCCAGAGTCATGTTTTTTTTCAAGAGCCCAGAGTTTAAATTAACCCAGCACCACCTCCCCCCATCCCCCCAAAGTCAAGTGGTCTGCCTCAGCTTAGTTATAATTATTATACGGAAGATGGAAGTGTGCCACAGATGACTTATCAAAGAACTGGTGCATAGCTTATGACCGTAAACGTTGTAATAACTACAACATCACAAACTGAATAAGAGCAATCCCATAATTTTCCAATTAATTTTAATTAAACTCTGTTGATCCTCAAGATCAATAATTCTTGATCTTGTCCGTCACCCATCAACATTCCATAGTACAAGTGTACAATGTAATTCAGAAAATAATTTACCACCTTTTGGTTTATTTGTTTATTCGCTTGCATGTCTTGAGTGCATAAAGATCCAGGTATTTGGGGTTAGGGAAGTATCTTAAAATAACTGAGGAGAAAGTGCTGCCTTTGTAATTTCATCTGCAAATGGCCGGGGTTCAAACCTGCAACCTCCCACATGACAGCCCGTTGCTCAACCAACTGAGCCACCGGTGCGAGGTTAATTATTGTATCATTTAAATGACTACATGTATGTAATCCTACCTTACTTGTGTTCTGAATGACGACATGAGTTGCAAAAAGTATTGGTTACCTGTTGCAAGAGCTCCATTGCTGCCATCAGGCAAAAAACCAAGTAACCCATCAGCAGTTAATGCAGGAAAAAGGAGATTCTCACGTGCGGCACATTAAAATTTTTGTACTTACAATAGTGCAGTATTTAATTCAAGGTTAAGGAATCACATTACAATAATAATTATTTTACCACGTTTTACTAGTTAAGTCTCTTGAGAGCTGATGGGATAAACATGTTTCCTTTGTCACGTAACTTTCCGGCAAGTTAACACACACCAATTTAACTGCCTTTGCGTGCGTAAATGTAAACAGCGGAAACATGTGGACATACCGGTAGCATTTCGATATTTGGGAATCATATTGCAACTCAGTCTCTGTGCACTACCAGGAGGTAACAGAAGGAAAGCCCTTAAGCCTGGTTTTCACTAATGATGCAAACACAAGCGCAAGCATAAGAGCTCCTATTTCAACCATGAAAACGGGATTGATGGAAGCTTATGCTTGCATTTGCTTCAGTTGTTTGAAAACGAAACGCAGAATAATCACAAGGAAATTTGCTACATCTGCGCAATTAAAGTACTTGTTCCAGATTCTCCGCATCTGGGCATTTGAGCAAAATGGCGGATGCTGTAGTTGTTATTTAATGCTTATGTCGACGTTCGTTGTCACTAGCATAAGCTACTTATGCTTGTGCTTGCATCGCTAGTGAAAACCAGGCTTAAGCAATATTGAACATGTTGACAAGCTGAAGAGTCATTTATTTGTGGAATTTGCTCACCTGCTGTTCTCTCGAACCATAATTATCCCTTTTTTTCCATCGTTTATTCTCCAGCTGGCATCAAATTCACAAGAAAGTGAGGATAAATCACCTTGTGATAAGTTAGGTGCTCGTTTGGGCTACTTATTCAGAAATTTGGTCGCCCATGCTTACAAAGAAGGTGCCCTGGGCGACTGGGCGACTGTTAGGCAGCAGCCTTGCACTACATTTTTTTATGAAACATAACCATGAATTGTTGTTAAAGTGGCCTTTAAAATAATCTCTTATCAAAACAGAGTAGAGAACCAACCATTTTAACAACATACATACATTCATACATACATAGTTAATTGACCACTCCCCATAGGGGCTTTTCAGGGTCAAGCAGCAACCGTTTATGAAGATACAGCCACTGAAGTTAAATGTATGCCAAACCAAGGATAACATGCAAAAAAGGACAAAGATTACTGGGCTGGTTCAAAATAAATTAAATGTTTTGGACTACAGTACACTGTTTGGTTTGATTCATCATGTACTGACAGATGTGGTTCGAGTTCTCAAAGGCTAATAAATATGTAAAAATATATATATATAAAAATATGTAGAGAATGACCTGAAGGGAAACGAAAGTTGCTTGAAGTTAGTGGGAGGTTCGAGTTATTGAGAGTTTGAGTAACCGAGGGTAAAGTTGCAGTAAATGTACACATGTATAATGGAAATCCAGAGGAAATCGATTTTGGTTTGAGTTAGCGAGGGTTCAAGTTATCAAGAATCGACTGTACTTCCAATACTATGCCTCTGCTACCAAAAGGTGTACTTTGTCATTTTAAATTATGACTGAATGCTTCTTGATTTAGTAATAATTATTAGTGTTTTCTCAATTTTGAGGAGACACAATATTAAAAGCTATCACATCTTTAACCCTAACATGGTACAGATATTTGAATGAATTTCTTAATTTGTAATTACTGTACATTTGATAGTGGAGCCAGTTGCGAACCCGTAAGGAGAACCTCCATCGCTTGTTCCAAGAGATGCAGGATTATCAGTTCAACAATATCCAAGAGAGTGGTGACAAACCTCTTGATGATGACACTAGGATTTTGCAGGCTGAAGATGTAGACAGGTAACAAATAACGTGCTCCCATACAGTGGTTTTCATTTGAGTGTCGAAAGTAATTACTTTGGTTTTGCATTACTTCACTCAATGATTGGTTCAAAGTTCTCGCGCCACTTTTTCAACCAATCAGAAGTGAAACCGAAACCAGTTGTGGCTTGCGCGTGCACATTTTCCCACACTTTGTGTCGGCTACGTGTAATTACTTCGAGTTGTGATTGGTTTAGTGGATTGTCTCCGTCCTTTTTGATTGGCCAAAGTAATTCCGCTTCTTTCATGCTTTAACCAGCAGGAAACTCTAATAATTATGGCTTTTTAAAGCACATTTTTATCATACTTGAAACTGTGCTTGTAATATTCATGAAATAAAGCATAATACTAATAGGAGTGATCTTTCTTGTTAGGCTGGATGGAGTGGAAAGCATGGAGCAGCTCAAAGATGTATACAGCCATTTCATGCTGTACTACAGAAATGACATTCCTGCCATGTGGGAAGCAAAGAGAAAAACAAAACAAGCTAACGAAGACACAGCTGATGGGCAATCAAACACTACTCCGCCTAAACAGAAAATGCCAGCCAAACGTGATCTGTATACCATTTGTAGACATGCAGGTACATACATTTTAACATGCATTAAAATGAAATTGAATTAACAGTTAGATATAAGACCTCTTGGGTTGTCCAGTGCCTACATGAACATGTACCCTGGGCCCTCCGGGTGGTCCTGACTAAGCATTGTAAAGTCTTTCAAGGAGTGGAACCCTGTAAAAAAGAAATTGTTTGTGCTCCCTTTTCCCCTGTTGTCTGTTCCCTTGTAATTTGGTTCCCTATTACATTTCCTGTTCTCATATTCTCTGTAATTGAGGAGGATGTTTTGACAAGTGGCTATGAAACTGGATACATGTGTGTACATGACTGTATGCGAATGACATACAGTACATGTAATACAAGGCTGTGCTCTAACGGCGCCCGGTCGCCTGAGGCGACTAATATTTGGTTTCAGGCGAGTGAGAAAAACTACATGTACCCGGTCGCCCGGCCGGGCACTCTGGCTTATTGTATTTCTAGCAGATAAGGCGGCTAAAAATTTTAATATGTTGGTGGTTACAGTTTACGAAACCTCTGAGAAAATGTTTTTTCTTCTTACGAAACAGTCGGTTCAAAGGCCGTTCCTCATGAATTTAAATGTAACATAATCTGTGACTTTGCACGTGATGGCCGGCTGCCACACGAATTTCGATTCTTTTTAAAAAAAATACACATTAAATTTGGAACGTGGAGTTTGGCATTTCTTGGTTATAGTTTAAAAAAAGAGTTGTTACTTCTGCTCTGACAGCGGTAAAGCGCAGCCGGCGAGGTGGTGTAATTTACTTTTGTATGAACTCGGAAATCGCAGTTTATGCAAATTTAATATTTTTACAATTTTTTGTGGCTGCGCCTGCTTGGCTAAAATACATTTAGGTTATGGTTGTTTTTCCCCAGTATATGAAATAACGAAATAAGAAAAAAGGAAAAATATCGTGTTATTTGTTGTTGTTTTAGAAACAGAGCAATCCCGCGTTGTCTTTAGTGCTTGACAAACCATTGCGTGCCCTAAACAAATAACGCTGTGACTGGCACTTCAACCGAATCCACAAAAAGCTTATTCCACTATCAAAACATTTTACTGATAATATAAGAAAAAAATAGTTTAGTTCTGTCCTGTAGCAATGATTTTCGTCCAAATCAAGATGACTTGCTCAAAAAAAACATTTGATACCTTTTGGGTCGCGGTGGTTTAATTGTTTCACGGCAGTTTTCACAAAAGCTCCACGTGAATCAAGCGGCATTGATTCACGTTTTGAAAATTCATTTTTAACCCAACTAACCAGTAAAAACGTGTACCTGTATTAGACCCAAACGTCTTTACATAAAACTGCCGCAATCTTTACTTTTTCGCTTTTAAACCTGCAAACATTGGTGGCATTGCCACTTTTCTCGTCTTTCTCAAGTATGGCATGAAAAATTTGACGGGTTGTGGGTTTTTCTTGCACTAGCGAGTTTGACGATCACCAGAGCAGTAGCAGCAATGTTTTGTTGAGAGAGAGAGATGGATGAAGATCTTCCTGCGTCGCTGATCTCAGATAATTAATTAATTAAATAATTAATTAATTCGGGCGACCAACTTGGAGGGCTGGGCACCCCAGCTAAAATGCTTGGGAGCCTGAAGGGCTCCCCGAAATTTTCCTTAGAGCACAGCCTTGTAATACTATTTCAAATGCAAATGTTGGGGTTTCACTAGTTTTCCAAACAAAAGGAAACAATGTAAAGACCTTGTGGTTTTATTGTTTTTGAGTATTTGGAATCCTAATGAAACCAGAAGCACAATATTATTTTGAAAAGCAGCATTTAATCGGGGAGGCCAGACTCCTGGCGCCTGTTACATGATGGGCAGATGTCATGCCGTGTATGTCTACATCATTTGGGAATCCCAAAACTTTCAATTATTATTTCCCTGAGTACAAACTTCATTTTGTCTCCTTTATCCCCAAATTCTCTACCACCATGCTCTGAAACTAAAGCCAACAATTTTCCCCCCCCCCCCTCCCCCCTTCAGTTGGGACTTTCAGCATGTTATGTACAGTATGAAGTATTTCTCTTCCGGCTTGTTGTGATAATTTGAAGCTTTTTCTCTGCTTTTGATACCTTACCTCTTTGTCTTTGACAGTCTATGTGCTATGATTGATCAATTAATTAATTGAGTCATATTTCACAGTACCATCTGCTAACTTAAATGCACAGCTCTTGCTTGATTAAATTTCCAAGAGTTTAGTATAAGAAATCTTACTAGCAGTGCTCTCTGGTGCTGCACTGAAAGTTAAATTTCAATTAAATTGGAAAAAAAAAACAAGCAACAAACAGTAAGAGGTACATGTTTTTTATCACAAGTACATGTAAATTGTTGTAAATTGGTTGGGAAAAACATTGTACCACAAGTTGAAGTGGTGTGGAAATGTTTAGGAATACTTCTTGTTTTCAAGGAAATTTTTTGTGTTCAAGGTGTTAGCGGTTTGGCCAGGAAGTTTGGTTTGACACCGGATCAGTTTGGCGAGAATTTGCGTGACAACTATCAGAGGCATGAAACCCAGCAACATCCTGTTGAGCCAGAAGACTCGGCTGAAAATTACCTCAGCAGGTGAGGAATTGTTCTTTCATTTGCATGGAATTTCAGCTGTGATGAAAAGCTTAGTTGCCTCTGGGGATTTCTCTCTAAATAATATACATGCAAAACTTTCAGGGTTTGATGGCCTGAGAGCACGTCAATTAATCCCAAACAGAGTGCAGAAAAGTGAAATTGGTGCAGAGAACTGAAATTATTGCATGAAGTAGATTATTAAGTAATTACATGATTTTTCGCGTGCAATTTGGAATAAAATTAATGAGCACTTGTAAATTTTTTCAAAGACTACAAATTGCACTTGGGATATGGGCTCGTTCAGTTTTGTTTGTCTCAGAAAAAAATTTATTGGTGTTTATTTATTTCAAATTGCAGTCAAAGTCATGTAATTCCCTATACTAATTAAGTCCATGGTTTAAAAGTTTCAGGTTGGTGTCATTTAGGGTATAACGACAGGTTGGAAACATTGGCAAGCCTTTGACATTCCTGTTGTTAATTCTACATGTAGCCTGCAACTTCCCTTCAGTCTAGGAAGTATTAGCACTAAGGCCTTACCAAGTATCACACATGTACTTAATATTATTAGTGTAGAACAAACAAAGTTGATACATCAAAGAAAGGATCTGTAGGTAAATTTTAGAACCACATCTGTTGACAGTAGACTTTCTCTTAAACAAAATTAGGGTGTGATGTTGATTTTTTGTGTTTCTCAAAAGCACATTTTCAACTGTCACTCAAGTTCTGGAAGCTGCTCGACATATGGTGGCCATGCAAATTGCTAGGGATCCTCTGGTTCGCCAGTGTGTGAGGCAGACATTCTATGAAAGAGCCAAGTTAAGGATAAACCCAAGCAAGAAAGGAAAGAAGGTAGATAAAGAAGAAAATACTGAGCAAGTTGTGCAAATGGCATGGTTTTCAGTTGAGTGTAAAAAAAAAACCTAGACTATAACCACCAATGAAGTGATCAGAAGGTGAAGCAATTTCATGATACTCGTCAAAAGCAAGTTTCAATGTTATTGGTTTTGGTTTACTCATCCTTAGTTTAAATAAATGGTTTGCAGTTTTTTGGACCAGTGACTACGTATATCCTTTTTGGTTTTATCTTGTTCAGCTTTGTCACACGCTATAGTTGCCGGGACGATTAGCAGACACTGTAGCTGTTTATCTGAGCACTGCGATGGTGGAAAATTTTGCTTTTGATGTCCAGTTAAATGGTATTAAAGTGTCTATCACCTACAAAAAAAAACCTTTTCACTTGATGATTCTCTGCACTTTTCTAAAAATAATTCTTTTGTTTACTAAACTGTCCCTTTCAAAATCACTGTTTTAGAGACTCCCAAACAGTTGAAAAACAAGTTGCAACTTTAGCTATGATCGCCACAAGAAAGAGGAATGAGTTTATTGCCGGGTTGATGTCACAAGCTGCTTTGCATTGTGATAGTTCTTTGAAAACAGCGATGGAAAGTAATTTGTGACGTCAACCCAGTATTCAACCCAATCCCCTTGATTGTTCAGTTATGGATCAAACTATGGCCACCTTTTCAGTCTTTCAAAGCAAATAGAAAAGTGAGTTTGCAATAAAAAGGCCATAAGAACAACAAAATATTTAAAAGACAGTTTCGGAAAATAAGTACAGTGGAAAAGTTTGTTGAGGTGCTAGGCACTTTAAATCTGGTCTTTTTCCCAGGTCATGAAATGGTATATGCCACTCACTGAAAACGGCAACAGATTTCAGTTATGACTGCCACTTTTGAGACACACCAATCCAAATGGTTTTTCTTTAGCAAATTGGTAAATTCCAAAAATCTAATCGATGCTACAGTGTATGTAACCATTGGAATAAATAAGAAAATCAGTAAGTACCTGTAAATGAAGTGAAAAGGAAATCTTCCATACATCTATGTGCTGGAATGTGAAGGTTCTACGTGTATGTTTACAGACTTCTATTGGTGACTTACAGTACTCTTCAAATTCTTCAGCAAAGAAATGCCTCAGATCATTCAGAACTAAGATATCCAAATTTAGAAAGTACTATAATCAAAATATTTGCTTTGTGCATGGATTCCTTAGATTTAATGTCCATCTTGGGATTTTAGTGAAGAAAGGTGAAATCCACCTTGAGATTAAAAGGATATTGATTTTGATGTTGTTTCTCATAAGCCATTTTAACAAGTGTAGAATGGACAATGTGACTGTGCTTTCTTGTTTGATTAGGAGATTGATGAGTCTCACGCATGCAGCCCGTTCAAGTATGTAAAACACAAACCAATCAGAGATCTTGTTGGTGATCAGTTTTTACGTATGTGTAAAGCAGAAGAAGATGGATTATTGACCATTTCTATTGGAATTGACTTGGATAAAAATTCAGGGTAATTGCTGTGTGTAGCGTAACATCATATTTTTTTGTTTAAGCCCCTGGTATGGAGCATATGCAGCAAAGTTAACTGATTTTTTTTTTTTTTTTTTTTCATAATTCTAGTTACCACACCTATTTCGATGAAGTCAAGCAGTTATATTACAGAGTAAGTTTCTGTTCCTTTGGTATACAAGTGGTTTTCCTCAAAATTCAAGGGTTGTTTTTTACTGAACCAACAAAAGCACTTACGTCCAGAAATGCCCATAATGAGATGGATGCAACACCTTCACCGTAGTGTCTCATTAAGTCTGCTTTTGTACTACTTATTTCCAACAATTAGGTCAGTGTTAAGGTAAGCATTGTTTTTGGGTTAGTTTACTCGCGAATTAACCAGCTGGCTCACTAAAATGGGAAGAGGGTTCCTGGAGTATCCAGGGGCTTCCACTGTGGCCAGCCAGTCTCTAGATAAAAAACCGCCCCCATAACTGTCAAATCCCCGCAACCCAGCCCTGAGCCCTCATTCCAGGCATGCGTCACACTGATGGACTCAGTGGAAGGAAGAACAGAGGGTAGAGTGGGGTAGGGGAAAGTTCAAAAACTAACGATGACAACTGCTCCAAACGCCTGAGGAAATTACCCATGAAATCCTGGCTGATGAAAACCACGACGATCCACGTGAGCCTGCACTTATGATCTGACTGCTGACGGCTTGACCGAAGACTTCCCAAGAGAAAGGGTGACCGCTAAAAAACAATGACCGCTGCGCTCGTTGTGGTTAACCTAACTAAATGAAGGATTTAGAAAAGACTTCGTGATTTTAATTTTCTGCATTCCTAGACACAAGTGATGTTGAAGTAGGGAGACATGTGAAGCTTGCATCCAGTTATGCGCATATCTGGACATACAATACTTGTAGAGTCAGGTTAATTTAAGTAAATGATGTGGGAGCACGTAGTGCATTGTTCACCCTGGTGGGCGTTGACGACCAACTCACTGACATGTGTTTGGTGGCGTTCACCAAGGTCATGTTTTATTAGGATAAAAAATTTCAGGCTGACGAGTTTGATCGAATTTTTCTCGTGTCTTATTGGTCAGTGAACCATTTGCATGTATTGCTTCATTTGGTTACTAAAATCGTAAATGGTTTGAACCCAGGAGTCATATCATAATTAAGTAAAGTACGATCTTCCGTGAGTGTAGTCCTGAGAGGGACTGTTCAAGATGACATTGACTGACAGGTTCAAAGGCTGGAAGGTGGCATGTCCAGTGACTGCTTTTTCTATGGTTTTTCAAAGAGAGCTGCAGGCTCCAGTTGCTTGCAATGATAGTAGGGACGTCTGTTGGCTTTGTTTCTGCTGAAAGGGGTTAAGGGGTTGCCTGTTCCGCAGGCAAACTTCAAAGGTTTCAGTCTACTGAGCTTGAGTTGAAACGGTTGACCCCAAAGAAATGCAACTAAAGTTTCTTTCTACAAGTCAGTTTGGAGCCCTGTGTAGCGTAAGTGTAATTGAAAAGTGGTTATGTCGATAGGGTACTTGAATTTGGGAAGTCAGCTTGGCCACTTTTGATAACAGAGTCTTGCCAGGACGTGCCTAAGAGGCTTAAACCAACTACATGTACTTTTACAAGAATGACAAAAGTAAAATGTTTATCGATAGCACTGCCATTTTGCAGGATGAATTCAGCCATTTGGTGCAGGAATGGAACACACAGAGAATGAACGCTTTGGCTCGAGCCTTTAACCAGATGCTTTACCCACTGTTTGAGAAAGAACTCAAACTTAAACTCTTAGAGGAAGCAAAGGATTCTGTTATTAAGGTGAGAACAGAGTTGTTGCTGCGTAGGCGAGTTTGCGCGTAGGCGAGTTGACCGGATACCCAGTGAATGAGCGTGAAGCGTATGAACGAGGCAGCTCTCTAATCGGAAGAAGAACATATTTTTCTTCAAAGGCGCAAGGAATTGTGGTCATGCGTGAATGTAGGAATTAAGATGCGCGGTATGATCTTGTTTCACAGAATATTAGAGCCTGCTCGGTTTTTCATTTCGCTTCTCGTATCCGTTTACACTGTCATGCAACAAAATAAGTAAATTCAAAATCGTGTATTGAAAAAGGCCAAGAAGTTGTAGGAAACACCTCTCCAGTTCTCAGGTCTGTGCGATACATTTGTTGAAGCGTTTCACGCAACTTTATAGAGTTTTACTTGGAGTCGCCATGTGGTCCACCAATATGGTGGCCGGTAATCTACGAAAACATCTTGAGTTCACCTTGCGATGAAAGTATATGAACACTGTCACATCTCCCAATGTAATTGAAAGCCTCAAACGGCTGAGATTCGTAGGGATAGACATTTTTTTCAACCAAATAGCTTTGTATCATCGTTTCACGCAACGTGACAATTCGGAAATTCAAAATGATGTATTTTCGAAACGAAAGACGTCACGGAACTGGAAACTTGAAAAAAGATTTAATTCTAGGTCATCTTCGACGTCGTATAGATAAATGCTTTTGACAAGGTGAAGGTCAACATCGAGCCTTCAATACGAAAATCAGTATATGGCGTCTAGGAGTGCGATCGAGACTAGGCCTGGGTTTGAAACTGTCTCCTAGCAACGGCTTGCGCATTCTCAGTGAAGACTTTACATGATGTATTTCTGCAGAGTCCTTTCTTTCTCGTCGAGATAAGAAAGGCTCTACTGGCTGGGTGATTGATGAAAATTCAGAAGACGTTCGAATTTGATGACGTTACTGTGAACCATCTGTTGTTTTCTTTCTTCTCTCGATTGGGGTCCAGAACGAGGTCCATTGGGGGGTCCAGTTTAGGGGTCCACGTTTTTACCGTCCCTGTTCAAGACCTGTTAAACAGTGTTCTCACTAGGCTGCGCCCCTGCGGGACTCGCGCACAGTAATCACCACTATGGGCCCGTATGGGCGCAGAAATGGTTGGAAAATACTTGTTTATAGTTCACCAATGGTTAGAATGTTTTTTACGAACCAAAAGAAAGAGGAATATCCTATGTTTAACTAAGCAAAAAATACACGAAGATCTTTCTTGCTACATGTCGATAACGAAGCAGAGTTGTCTTCTACAGGTGGATTGACTCTTGCGGAATTGGCTTCTTGTACCTCCAACCTCGGAACTTTAGGGCTTGAAAAGAACTGTGTCAATCTTTTTTGTTGCAGTTGCGTCTCCCCAAGCGAATATTTCAGTAAATTACCGCAAGCATAATTCAACGTCTCTCTTGCCCTCGGCAGCATTTATACCATTCTGGTAGAGTAGTATTAGTAACAGTCTTAGATATGATGATGACGCACACGTGAAGCATGTAGCATGAAAAAATTAGTTTCCGCAGAATAAAAAACCCGCAAAATAAAACGCCGCAAAAATGAATTCCCTGCAGTCAAATTACAAACTCATCCGCCTTTAAGGAGGCTCCCTACAGTAAAATTTAGCCTATACCATTAAACTTTAGACGGCCACAGTTCTTATATGCAAGCACCTACAGCTTTGAAACTTTAACCACGTACTAGAGGAAGTTTGAAGTTTGTAAAAATTTAGTTGTGATGGCGTTCTGGGTTACCAGGGCAACGAAACAGTGACGTCATGGTTTTTGATTAGCAGCAATTTTACGCTTTACTCGATCTAAACTTTTGAAATGATACGCAGGGTATTAATCCTGAGGTGTTTGTCTAACGTTTGACGAAGTTTGAAGAAAATCGTAAAAGCCGATTTTAAGTTATTCGAGAAAGAAGTTTTTACGCCTAAAATACTCAATTTGCCGTTACTCTTACAATAACTTTCAGAAGAAGCGCTGTTTTTAATATATAGAAGAATCGCTTGTCATGTAAGTCTTTAAGAGGTATCAAGCTAGCTCTCCGTGAAATTTCATGATATAAACTGCTTTTGATGGCCGTTGACAAACTTCAACGGAAAGCATTATATTTTGCGGAATTTCGTCAAACTTCGTTCCCAGAACGTCTGGCGGTCTAGCTGAAAAACTGGTCGATGAATTTTTTTAAAATCCTGTATTCTGTAATTAAGCATATTTCCAAATAACTTGCCAAGCGCCGACAGAATTGAAGCTTTTTAAGACACTGAAAAAAAATCCCAAAGTTCGGTATATTCTTTGAATCTCCGCTCACGTTTCTACACTCTCTTTGTTTACACCACTCGAGCTGGCTCTTCCACATTCCAGCATGCAAAACTGGTTCCACTAATGAGTCCCAAGTATCACTTTGGTCACGCTCGCGTGGTAACGCGTCGTGTTGGAAGAAAAAAATGGTTTTCCGAGGAGAAAGCAAGAAGAGAAAGGCTGAAGCTTTCAAACGCAACATTTTTCAGGCTAAACAAGTGAAAAGTGATTTTCCAACACGACGCGTTACCACGCGAGCGTGACCAAAGTGATACTTGGGACTCATTAGTGGAACCAGTTTTGCATGCTGGAATGTGGAAGAGCCAGCTCGAGTGGTGTAAACAAAGAGAGTGTAGAAACGTGAGCGGAGATTCAAAGAATATACCGAACTTTGGATTTTTTTTTTTAGTGTCTCAAAAAGCTTCAATTCTGTCGGCGCTTGGCAAGTTATTTGGAAATATGCTTAATTACAGAATACAGGATTTTAAAAAAATTCATCGACCAGTTTTTCAGCTAGACCGCCAGACGTTCTGGGAACGAAGTTTGACGAAATTCCGCAAAATATAATGCTTTCCGTTGAAGTTTGTCAACGGCCATCAAAAGCAGTTTATATCATGAAATTTCACGGAGAGCTAGCTTGATACCTCTTAAAGACTTACATGACAAGCGATTCTTCTATATATTAAAAACAGCGCTTCTTCTGAAAGTTATTGTAAGAGTAACGGCAAATTGAGTATTTTAGGCGTAAAAACTTCTTTCTCGAATAACTTAAAATCGGCTTTTACGATTTTCTTCAAACTTCGTCAAACGTTAGGCAAACACCTCAGGATTAGTACCCTGCGTATCATTTCAAAGGTTTAGATGGAATAAAGCGTAAAATTGCTGCTAATCAAAAACCATGCCGTCACTGTTTCGTTGCCCTGGTAACCTAGAACGCCATCTCAACTAAATTTTTACAGACTTCAAACTTCCTCTAGTATGTGGTTAAAGTCTCAAAGCTGTAGGTGCTTGCATATAAGAACTGTGGCCGTCTGAAGTCTAATGGTATAGGCTAAATCTTATTGTAGGGAGCCTCCTTAATAGACTTGTACCACTTGGGCGATATACATTGGACTCAAACAAGAACATTAACATGTCCATAATATTCGCTCAGTAAAAATAACTGATATTTACAAGGCTAAAAATTTCTTTTAAAAAATATAAAAAACCGAACTTTTTCGGCGTTAAGCCATCTTCAGGGTGATGATGATAAAGATGGCTTAACGCCGAAAACGTTCGGTTTCCATTTTTGTGGTACACACTATACTACACACTGTCACCAGGTTTGTTAAGAGTGAGTGATTGTAAGTCCGCGGTGGCAAATAGGCCCGTAGCGCGTGAATAACTCACGAACATAAACAGGTCTGCTGGAAGCGAGCTTGAGTTTCAACAAAGTGAGCTCCAAAATCGGCATGAATTTGTGAAGCTGGTGAATAATAAAGCAGCTGCTATTTTCAAAACGATGGAATTATCTGGTGATAAATAACCTCGTCTAGGAGAGTGAATTTTTGACTTTGCAGGAACAATGGTCAACCTCAAGAGTTGAGCTATTATGATCTTTGTGTTGAATTCTCACATTTCTTGTCAAACTTTATAACACTTGAAAGAAAAAAAAACCAAACTAACAAAAACAAAAACCCGGTGTCTTGCCATCATTTTGACACAGATGTATCCTTTGTTTCGCGAGTAAACATGCGAGGTAACTTGATCACGGCGCCCGCTTAGTTCGATGTCACTTTCGATTTTGCGATTTACTTGTGCAGCCAAAAGTACAATAGAAAAATTGAACGTAGCAAAAATTCCCCCAAAATGTTTTTTGCTGATGGTGACTTTTTATATTCTCGGTTCAAAAGTTGCTGATGGCAAAATGTTTGATTCTCGATCGACACTTCCTGAAAACGTCTTCTTCTCTTCCTAAAAACTGTGTATCAATATTTATTTAATTTTGCATCAATATCTGTTTTGCATAAAGCAGGCTAACAATATCTGTACCTTGCTTGGTTCGCATTTTTGAGCGTTAAAATAGAATTTTCGCTCCTATGTTTCTGACGGCAAGTCCTATATTCTTAGGTCACCCATCCAAATACTAACCCCGCCCGACACGACAGAGATTAACTGCAGGGAACGTTTGTCTTAGAAAGCTGTCAGACGCTCAGAGTGCACGCTCAAATTTGTGGTGAAAAAGAAGTTGCAAGGGAACTTGAAAACGATCAATATGTCACCCTCGAAGCCAGTGTTTCTCGGTTCCCTTTTATTTTCTTCGGTCTT
>BLFO01001865.1:216883-219326 GCA_014634245.1 Montipora cactus
ACAAACCCAGTCCTTCTGCAACCCTGGTTCATATGCATTTGCCTCCACCTCCACAAAAGAAGTATAATTAAATAGTTTTCTTTAAAAAAAAACAAAGCACCGTTTTTATTTCATTTCTGGTCTTGTCTTTGCTTTGTGGCGTTGTCGTCCACACTGTTGGTCATTAGCAACGACAAAATAGCTTAACGCTAATTTGCTTTAACAGGAGAAGGATCTCTCGACGTTAAAGCAGTTTATTCTCAAGAAGCGTCCACAGGTTATTGTTGTCGCGGCTGAATGTCGAGAGGCAACGTCTGTCATAGATGACATGAAAATGTGCGTCGCAGAACTGGAGCAAGAAAATCAGATTCCAACAATATCAGTTGAACCTTTAGATGGTGAAGTGGCGCGTGTTTTTACGTCTTCCCCTAGGTCTGAGGTATGTTAGTCCATTCAACAGCCACTGTTGGGAAAATTGGAAAAACTCAATGAACGCGCCTTGCGATTTATTTGTATCGATGAGAATAGTATATATGATGAACTTTCAATGCATATATCGTCCCACGTAAAGCAATTTGCAGTATTTTAATTCTTATATTTAGGGCTTTACATGGGCTGGCTGTCTAAGTTATTCACATTGCGATATTGTAGCATTAATTTGCGGGGAGATAACTTTCCTTATAGAGAAGATATCGTTGACGTCACCTATTGTCATTAATGTGCCAACCAGAGCCTCATTGGCTGTCGAAACAAAGGGTCTTTTGTTCATGTGGTTGGCAAATTTGAATAAGAAAAACAATGGTTGTAAACAGATATCTTCCCTATAGTGGCTAGAGTAAATACCATTAGTTATGGTCCTCATGGCTTGTCGTATTACGGTAGTAAGTTATGGAATTCTCTTGGAAACGATTTTAGAACAATCCAGGAATTAAGTAAATTCAAGTCTGCTATTTGTAAAATGAAATTTGATACTGACCGCTGCACCTTTTGTGGGAGTTAATTTTTTTTTCATTTTTAACTTTTATCATTATTATGTGAAGTAATTAGTGCAGAATTTCATTTTATTTTAGCATTCCTTACCTTCGAGTTTAAATAGAGTTTGTTGTTTGTTTGTTTTGTTTGTTTGTTTTTTTTTTTTGGGGTGGGGGGAAGGGGGGGGGGGTTGTCACACAAGGCTTTACGGTCCTCGGAGCATTTCTTGACGCTTCAAATTAAGTGGGTTTTCTTTTCTTTTTTTCAAACGACTCTGACGAATGTCAAAACGTCAGCTCATAAATTTTTTGTACGGTGGTTAAGTTACCTTTATCAACACGTTAGATAAAACCAAATCTCTGGTGCTTCACTCGTCATGGACACAGCACCAAAGTGTTTTTTGGAAACGAAGCCTATGTTTCATGGATTGTCACGCAACACAAGCCCTCAGAATTTTAATTAAATGTAAAGGACATGATCCTTAAAACCATGGCTGTGTTCGTGTCTTTTTTAAAGGTCTCTGGTACATGTATGTCAGCCCACATCTTAACTCGTTATTTGGTTCGTCACTTAATGCCTCTTACAATAAATGACAAGAATGGATCCGCCATAGTCAGTTGGGCCAAACAAGGAGACGAAAGCCGGTCGTTCCATGTGCCCTAAGTCCATCGTTTACGTTTGTAGTATTAAGTACTATTTAAGCCTTAGCACTTGTTCCAGACTGGTTAGTTATTAATGATCGTCGAGGGTTACTTTTTATTTACTTGTGGTGTCTTCACTTGGCCAGTCTAACTCTAATTTATGTATTTGTCATGAAGTGTCCCACCTGGCTGTGGCGGATCCGTTCTTGCCACAACCAATAACGCGCCTTGTAAGAAATTCTTTGCATGACGATTCAAGTCGGGGATGCGTCAGAGATCATGTAAGAACTGTAATGTTTGTATTGACACGATCATGGATAACTGGCATGGTTGTGTAGTGCAGGAAGAGTGGAGGGGCGTTTGTTATTGTAAAAGCTTTAGACTGTAATGTAAGCCGGGGAGTATATGGTATTGTTTCATGAGATCATGATTTCTCTTTTAGAATGAGTTTCGTGAGTACCCACCTCTTCTTCGTCATGCCGTGTCACTTGGCCGAAGAATTCAGGATCCACTGTCCGAGTTTGCTGCTCTGTGTGTTGAGGAGGGTGAACTTTTGTGTTTGAGGCTGCATCCATTCCAGGTGAGAACTCGCTATAGAAAAAGGAAGTGACATCTACCGGTCTTGGTCGGTCTGTAATGGAGAAAAAAAATCGTGCGCGCTGTCTCGAGTGTCCATGGCCCTATCCTTTGTATTTGGAATTTAGGGGCATGTGACTGGTTCCGAGAGAATGATAAAGTTAATCGAAAATGTTTATTGCCTCAGTTGTTTTCTCTTTACTTCACTTGGCGTCATATGTGAGTTTAGTGACGTTGTTTTTGGTTGTTCACTCTGCTCCGCGGTTTTTTCAACG
>BLFO01001865.1:225565-258732 GCA_014634245.1 Montipora cactus
GGTATGTCGTTGAGTGTTCTCAGTTGTATGGTAGGTTTGCTTCGAAAGATTTTTGAACACAAAGACGCACAATAAAAGGAGTCTCTCTTCTTTTGTTGGAGTTAAACCAAACGTGAGTGATAATCCAAGGTGGCGATCAGGAGCCATAGCAAAATAGAGACGAACACTTCCAGAAGTTACTTCTATGGCTATAAAAAAAACTATTGAGGATCTTAAACACGTAATAGGGATGAGCCGTATGTACTGCACCATTTTGGTCTCCGTTTTCAAAGATATCGCGTACGTAGTTTGTTCCCACACATCATCATCATCATCATCATTATTATCATAATTATTATTATTATTATTATTATTATTATTATTATTATTATTATTATTATTATTATTAAGAAAGCATTTAACGAAGAATCCTGGTGCAAACGGTTAATTTCTGTCGACTGGGTTTGTAAATGTATCTTTGATGGCCTGTTCTTTTTTCATTTTGTCATGTTTAAAAGTAAATTAATTTTCAAAGATTGCTTAATTTTTAACGAAGCTGGGCAGGAAACCTGTATTAATACCCCTTCAAAGGAGTATGCATCCGGCCTAATCTTCAAGATGTAATTGTAATCTGGTAATTAGACAAATGATAGTCGTTGCATATTCACAGCGAACAGAGATTGTAAGAGATAACTGATTCACTAAGATGAACCCGAAACTCCCAACCCGGAACATTACATGTCGTCAAAAAGACTTTCTAAATCCGTTGCCTCTGAATTATAGGAATTCGAAGATCTTGATGAAATCATTGCGCGTCATGTCCAACCAATGGCTTCGTTCGCCCGAGAAATTCAAAACCACAAGAACTATCGGGCAGTGGACGGAAACAAGACTAAACTGGAGGAAGTCCTTCAAGCAGAGAAACGAAAAGCCCCTCAAAGAATTCCTTACTTGTTGAGCACAACCAAGGAATTTCCTGGGAAGTTCTTCCTGGGGTATCTCCCACGTGTTAAGCCCCGAGTGGAGTATATCAGTGTAACCCCAGACGGATTCCGTTACCGAGGCAGAGTTCATGCCACGTTGAATGGCCTGTTTAAGTGGTTTAAGGAGCATTTCAGAGACCCGATACCTGGTGAGTGAATCTCAAATCTGGTGAACCGCGTATCTTGCTAAGATTTCTAAATCATTCTCATTATTCGTCGACCTGAGGTGGATTACATGGGATTAGTATAATTACCGGTACATAGGTGATTATTCAAAATTCTCTGCGCTGATTGGTTGCACTTGAGGTGATTATTACGCGATAATCACCTAAGCGTTTTTTTCAAAATTTCCGCAAGCCGTTTTGTCGAGCTGACAAACGAAGAAGTTAAGAAACGGTCCAGATAAGAACGATAGCAACAACGGCAACGAACATGTTGGAATTCAATTGGTATGCAAAAAGGTGATAACTTTTCTATTGTCTGTACTTACGTCTGATTGGCTTAAACAGCAAAAGTTAACAAAACTTCATAAAAGCAGTATTATATTCATCCTTACTCTCCAACCATCTTCCATCTTTCATCTGGTCTCAGTTTAAATGAATTCCACAGAAATCGTATGTGGGGAACATGTAAAATTGTAAACGTAATTTACCGTTAGTTATAACCAAAAAATGACTTCTTGTTTCGATCAAAGGCATTGGTAACTTCCGTTTTGTAGCAGTTTTGAGTTTGTTGCTATATTTTATATTTTACAGGGACTCCTCGCCAACGTATGCCAGTAGCGATGTCAGAGAGTAACACGCCCTACACTCCCGGGGGCACTCCGTCTATTAACACAGATGTTGACCCAGCACGACTTGTACCACAGCTGCAACAGCATTTCCCTCGGGGATTAACTGACCCTAAGGTTTACTCAGCGCTCGCCGCGGTTGCTAGGCAACGACAAGACTCGCAAAAGAAAACCCCGACGCAGCTTACTCCTGCGCAATGGGGAGCGGCCGCTGCTCAGCATATACAGCGACAAAATAAACAGCGGTCGCAACAAACGCCCACACAACAACAGACTCCAACAGAACAGGGTTACCAACAATATCCACAGTATGGCTACTACCAACAGCATCAGGATCAAACCCAGACCCCAACTTATGGCTACCAGCAGACTTATTCTGGAAAGAAATCAAGTTCAAAGGAAAACAGCAAGAGTCGGTAGAGTGGAGCAAAACAAGTTTGGAGGAGTTTGATTTTCACCCAAACAAATTCTGAAATGGTCAAACGTTTGATTTCCACTCATTTAAAAAAACTCTTTTGGCTCATGCGTTTGAGCAAAGGAAACTACACTGATTTCGCTCAGTCTGGTAAATTAAGTGTATCTTTGTGTTTGATGCTCGTTAAGGTAGATAGATACTTATTCTGTATCATTGTATGGGTTTATTTAGTTCAGCGGTGTCATTATGGCAAGATGTTGCGCAATCTCCATTTGACCAATCAGAGCGCGTCTATCCCAGTAGTCACGTGACGCGCTATAGTGAAACTTGCTATCAACATTGTAAAGAAAGAAATTTAGTAACTACTGAACGGTGAGTGCCTGTGTTTTGTAAAATAAAAAAAGAGGAAGTCCAAAAAAGTAAAAAGATAAATTTATGAACTAAGGGCTGCGTGCTCAAAATACAGTGAGGGTACTCTCTCTTTCACAATGAAGTGATCTCGGTTGTTATGACGCGTGAAGTGGGAAACCCGTTCGGCTGTTAGCCATTGCTACGTTTCCGCAACCGTTATCAGGGCGAATGACTCTATAAATGTGACGCGGTGGAATGTGTACTTCATTTCGCAAAGGTCCTTACTTTCAAGAGTATTTGTTGAGTATGTGAGAGCCTGTGAAGTGGTGTCTGTTCTCTCTGCAGTATTTTTTGTAAAAACATCGTCATTACTTGTTCACAGTGACGTTTCTGTTATAAGAAAAGGAATAAATAAAAGGAAGGTATATCGTGTCAGGATCCTTTGATTGTCTCGCGTACTATCTTCAGTTTTTGAGTCTAATGCAAATCCTGCATTTTAGTTGGCTACGCTACTAGAGGACTATTAGTAATAGTCCTCGATTAGCGAAAAGCGTAACGCTTTCTTTCGTTTTATTCCCAAATAAATATTTCTTCAACTTGCATTTGCTAACTTTATTATTGCCTTTTCTGTCCGACTAGTTGGGTGATACTAAAACATAGCGGGCTACGGGTCTAATTGTTAAATAACATAACTTAAGTCGTGTCAAATATATCTACAATCTTGGACAGAATGAAATGGCACAGAAATGCCCCCTTCCTTTTATGTCAAAGGTGAAGCCGCGCGAAGGCCATAACGCGCCATTTTTTTTTTCTTAGTGGGAGGGGTGGTCTCTATTTTCCATTTAATATGTCCAAGATTGTAGTTTACAATAGTAAACTAGCTGGGGACACCTGCCAGTAACATACAATTGAAATATATAAAATCTGATTAACTAAAAAATATACAAGTTAAAACGGTAAAATACTACTAATGAACATATTAGAATCTTTCAATTGTGACATGAAAAACGTGACTCACATTTATCAGATAAAATGTCGTTAAAACTCAGTTTCCGAATATTCTAAATTGACTATTAGGATTGGATGAGTCAATTTTCGATCACTTGCACCTTCAGCTGATTGACGAAGATCTTAGACTCTTCAAGGTTATTCTGCATATTGTTAATGTTCTGATGACACAGCAAACCGCAATAGACCTCTTTAGCTTGTACGTTTTGTTTTCCCATTTCAGACCACGTGATGTCACTCTAGGGAACATTTTCTTCCAAATGTCGTCTTATGCTCTTGCATAACTTATGAAAAACAAGGAAAATTTTCTTGGGAATATCAAGTGGCCTGAAATGGGAAAACAAAACGAAGAAATTATGCGTGAAAGTGATGACACGCCCGTGGGAACATATTCATTCATCTCTTCATCTATCCATGTATCTTCTACCTGCAATAAACTCTTTTCGTTATCTCTTGCGCCCCTCATCAATTTGCAATGATCCACATCTTTAAAAGGCAGGCAACATTATCAACACGTCCAGTCAATATAGGGATTATCCAAGTAATACTTGAAATCAACTTTCGTGAACCTATACGTTTGGCAAGCGACCAGATACCTAGCCAGCGAGCAGACGTCTCCTATTCCCGTTGTTGCACGCGTGAAAGAAAGGAAATAGGAGACGTCAGCCCGTAGGCTAGTAGATACCACACGCCAGGTTTTGTTGCTAAGCTCTGCCGAACTAATGGCGGGTCTAGAACACAGGAGACATTCCACAGGACACTCGTTGCAGGTCATTCTTTTACCTTTCTGAAAATAACCTAAGACCGTCGATTTGGCTAACCCTAGGCCTAAAAACCGAGATAGGGCGCAGCTCTTTACCTCTTATTTCATTGGATCCCTTTAGGACGCAGCTCTATTGTTTTTAGAGTAAGGCCCGTTTCAAACGTCGAACTTTACATGTGCCGAATCTAATGCGAATGAGAAAAAATCTATCGTTTTCGCTCATTTACATTAGATACGGCACATTTAAAGTTCGACGCTTGAAACAGGCCTTAGGGTCCATTGTTTCTTTTGTATCGTTCTATGTGTCCATTGTTTTCCAAACGAATCCCAAGAGCCGTTATAGTAGCTGTGGACTGACCCTAAAAACCAACCTTAAGCCTAGGGTTAGCCAAATTGAGAGTTGGTTACTTTCCAAAAGGTAAAACAATGACCTGCAACAAGTGACCTGTGGAATGTGACCTGTGTTTTAGATCCGCCGCTCTACTAATTGGGGAGACAACTAATCAAATGTTAGTGTTCGATGTAATGAGAAAAAACAGAGTACCCGCAGAAAAACCTCTTGGACCATACAAGAGAAACTACAAACTTAACCGATGTATGACGAGTCGGTCCAGTCTGGGAATCCATCACGAGAAACTTCGGTGAAAGGCGAGTGGCCGATTGCTCCCACCTCTGTGCCAACAATGCATCCGATTTTCATCCGCAAACATTGCTAAATACAACAAAACTGTGAAAGTGGAAGAAACTGCATTTTAAAGTCATTCCTTTCATTCTCCCATCAAAGAAACAATCGATTTACAAGCTGCCCCTCTGTCTCGTATCTTAACCAGTTTTTTTTTATTTTTAGTTTATTTCTTTTTTGTTAGTATTGTATTAATTTTGGTTAAATACTTCTTTTATTCATGCAAATTCTTCATATTATGTTTACTGACCAGATGCAATATAAGCCTCCGGCTTTGGCGGCTCTCCTGTATTTCTCAGAGTCTGATATGTAATAATAATGGAACGTAATAAAGGAACGGTATCGTAGATGAGATCGGATGCATTGCACAGTGACAGATAGCTTGCATAGCAAGCTTTTCCCTAAGGGAACATGCAAGTTTTCCGATGTTTTAGCGACGCGGAAAATGGGGCAAGACGAAACAAGCCAAGGGGAATTTTGACCCATTTTTCGCGTGCCCAAAACATCGCAAAATCTTGCATGTTCCTCTACGGAAACGCTTGCAACGCAGGTTTCGCTCCTCGCTAGGAAGGAAATCCTCCTTGTCATGTAGAATCGACGTTTGCTAGGAAAACGAATGAACACAGAACTCGCATCAGCTGGCAAACTAGCCAGTATCAAAAGTACCATAATACTCTTTGTTTGTCCCTGCAAAATTTTGCATAAGCATTGTTTTTGTTTTCTCTCGGGAGTCCCAAGAGAATCTGGAAACAATCCTTATGCAAAGTTTTGGAGAGACAAACAAAGAGTATTATGGTATTTTTGATACTGGCTAATTAATTCACCAGTAAGACATGCAGAGGGTGGAGAATTCATTTCATTCAAAGTCATCGCCACCATGTTGGTGGACGAAAACAATAGATTTCTCATTAGTTCCTTATATTTGCCAGACGCTCATCAAGTGGACCCTCTATCTCTAGTAATTCCTTGAGTAAACCCTTTCCTGAGTAAATTTATTTGTAGGAACAGGTATTTCCCGCGAAAAGTATCATATTCCTTTGACGCTGAGATAGCTCTGTTTTGATTGGCTTTTGAAACATTGGACGTGCTGAATCTCCCAAGGGAGGCGTTCCATTAGTAAATCTACTGGGGTTGACTCCTTGGCCAAGTATGGGAGACACAAGGCTCCTCTTGATGAGCTCCTGGTTCGTCCTGTGTTCCGGTCCGAATTGCTGTCCATCCGGAAAATCCTTCACACGGTGAGATAGAGTGGCCAATTTCGTAATTGGAAATCTAAACATCTACGAGATGCAAACAATCTCCGCACTGGTAAGTCTTAAGGGCTCTTCACATAACCGGGCTCGCTCGGTTACCGAGAGGCATCGTAATGCCTTTTTTCAATCGGAATACTTATATTTAACGGAATCCTGTCTGTGATTTTGGAGAAACCACAGGGATAGCTGAGATATTTAGGAGCTTGAAACGGACGCACTTTGTACCAATAATTGAGGTTTTATTTGAGGTTTTAAATTGTAGCGTAGCGTGTCGTAGCGTAGAATAGTGTCAGAGCGTGGTACAGTGAAGTGGTTCGAACTAAAGGCAAATAGAAACGAAGCGGATCTAAGCATAGGCAATTAACTAGTGCAATAGGATTTAACTAAGTCAATAACAATCAAAGTACACTATAGAAACTAATCAGAAACTCGGTAACGAAACTTAAAGAAATGATAATATAAATTTACACTCACTTTGGCATCGTGACAAAGCAAAATGAATTATCGACTAAAAATTAACAAGATAAAAAAGGCGTTTCAAAAGTAACACTGTCCATTCATCGCTCTGGGAGACATAAATCTAGGAGTAATCATTGCTTATGAAAGAACTTTGGAGGTTTGAATCACTAGATGTGCCGAGATGCCACGAGGACGATGCATTTATGTGGAGAACGTCTATCGAAAGTATGAGGCATGTGTGGGATGTGGCTAAAAATGGGGAGTTTGAAGTAAGGAGGTCACTAAACCGTTTGAGACCTTGACGAATACTTCCATTTTATTAGTATCACACCCAATGGAAAATTAGATCATTGCCCAAGGCGCAACGTCGAAACATTTGAAATTCTGTTCCTTTTAAACGGTGCCCGTGCGAAAATATTGTCTGTACATCCTTGTATCGAGGAAACCGGGCTGGTATTGGTCGGTGCCTTCCCTTCTTCCTTTTTCCTATTCGATGCACTCACTGGATTTCAAGTTAATATAAAATGCATTTTTTAAAAATGTTTATCGTTTTTTGTATTTTATTCTTAATTACCATGATTTTCTTAAATGGGGAGTCTATTTGGGGAATTGCATGGCATAATTTCATTATAGAATAAACTTTGTGTACATGCCCCTTTTTTTCCGTTTATCGTCGAATGAGTGAATCTGCTGAAATTAGATGGCCCAGGACTCCAGCATCATTGCCGTGGAGCCTGGAAACAACAAGAAGTGGTTCATAAAATCAACATGATTGATGGAGTAGTAAAAATCAAAGAAAAATCTGGCAAAACTTTTCAAATTAAAGGTGAAAAATGTTTGACCACGTCATTACAGCTTCTCTTATTTCAGCCCCGAAATATACTTTTCACCGTGTTTCGTGCCAGTCCTTGATGTTTCGAATTAACTTAAATTCCTTTCTTCCGAGGTAACTGTTCATTCAATCACGTTAATTTGGACGCGTTCACGTAAAAACAGACTGCATTAATTTTTACTTAGAGTAAATCACTGTTTGCTTGTCCTAGCTGTAACCGCCTACGGGAAATTCAGAATCGCCGGGCTGGAGTAGACATTTTGTAGATACCCGCGAGTTGTCAAAAGGGAAACAGAGCAGTCATTGATGAAATCATATGCAGTAGGAGTCCGACTATATAAAAACTGATAAAAATCAAAGCACAGTGGGCCAAGTTATTCAATTTTATTTCACAGATACGTGTGATTTATGTATTGACCCCCTTAATCGAGAAGAAGTAGTCAGTCTCTAGCTGGTTTGTTCCTCCAACTACCATGATTGGTAGGCAGGTTCATCATGTTCAAAGTCTGGCTTGGATTCATATCCCCAACACTGGCAGTAATTGCTATTCGGATTTTGCAGATAGGACGTGAACGCCTTACAACCGGGCCACCGGACCCTCGGATTGTTTCCCGAGCAGATACTTTTACAGTTTCTCCGACATAATTTAGCCGGCGACATTGACATGTCATCTAGGGAAATACTGCTTGAATCGTCTTCCCATTTATAACCCGAGTGAAGATTACAAGAAAGGGTATAATTCATTTCTGCCTCCTCGGTGCTGCAGGTTGTTGGAGATCCGCGTTGTCCTAAAACCAAAACATTTGTATTACATATACTTCAATACCCAGCCGATCCAGAATTAAATTTCTGTTCGTTCGTTTTGCGCTCATATCAAAAGCCAATTTTAACCAAAAAGGTACGTGAAAGTCGGAACTCTTTGTGTACTAAAATGCGTTATCACTGCCATCTGCGTCGCCGAACGAGGGCGAACATTTTTAGTTCATCATTAGCTATTTGTCACCGTAGAGTATTGCACCACCACATGTATTAATGTTGTTTCACCCGTATTTCAAAATTTTCGATAACCTAGCTGACTGCTCGGTCAAGGAAATGTGCTCTAGAAGTATCTAGGGACTCTTTTTTTTTTTTTCAGAAAGCTTTGACCCAGGCTAAGTATACGGGCACACAACAACTCATCAATTCTCAAACAAAGATTTTGCACCCGAAAAACTGATTTTTCTCCTTCGCAATCACCTCACAGCTCAGTTTTTATTCAGTGACTAGACTTTCTCTCCGGCAAGTTCACCGTTGATGCTGAGATAAATTCAATAACCGTTTGAGAAAAAGAAAAAAAATATGTTATTTTTCCGAGGTATGGACACAAATTACCTTTTTGGAACTTTAGCTTAAAACTAATTGAAGTATTAAAAAAAGTTTAGCAATGAAGTGGAGTAGATCAAGAATCCACAACCTCAAAGTCGAATCAGTCGAAGTGACAGCTTCACCAACCAGATGAAAAAACTGACAGAGCCGAGCCCGATAGTTTACCAAAGGTTCTTACCAGATATAACAATGGACAACAGTAAGAGAGGCAGTAGAAGACATCTGATCTGTGCCATATTTCGTCCAACCTTTGCGTTTCCTGTAAAAAAATGTAAATATAGTCTACGAAGCCTCTTTTTAAGACTGACTTTTGCGAAATGTCATTCGAGGAAAATTCTACCATTTGTCGTTCTTACCTTTGAAGTGATTAAGCCTTATAGGTCTTAGTGTACTGCACAGCCTCAAACAGTGACTGATTACCTCAACATACAAGTAACACGATATAATTAACAAGGCTAACAACATGTCGTCAGACTGTTTGATCAGACTTATCCGGTTGGCCAATTAGCAACATGTGGTCATCATAGTTAATAGAGGGGAATGGTTATGAAACCCGACAAATTTCTTTGTTGTAGGTTTGTGTTCTGTTTTTTGGCCTTGACCGCGCACAAAACACAATAGTTGTTTACTCTGTACTGAGGAACTAACCAATAGAAACGTGTTGGTTACGTAATTCATGCATAGTGTATGAGCGCAAAACAGAAGATTGTGTACGGTCGTGGACTTTCCAACCTAATGCATCAGTCAATTCCAGCAGTGCCCATCCCCCCTTCCGGGCTAACCCCAGGGCATTAGCATTTAAAAAAAAAAAATTGGCAAATTCCTCGGGGTGGGGACACATAAGCTGTCTAAATTCCCCGGGGTGGGAACGAAAAAAGAGGGCAAATGCCCCGCCCCCGGGATCGTCGCTCATCGCATTTTACACTCCCAAGATCTGTCTTGAAGATCGCATCATTTGAATTCGCAACCCTTCAGTGTTTCATATAACTCGGCTTTCATGAATTTAAAAATTGCTAGGCTAGTTTTGAATGCAAAATGCGAAATAGCCGTGTTCACGTCGGTGATCGTTTTTTGATAAACCAAATATAGTTCACCTTGTCGCTGTGAAGAATCAAAGACATTGTAAATGATGATGAATCGCATTTTAAGCCGGCAAGATTTGTCTTGAAGATCGCATCATTTGAATTCGCAAACCTTCTGTATTTTAACTCCACTTTCATGAATTTTAAAAATTGCTAGGCTAGTTTCGAATGCGAAATGCGAAGTAGTCGTGTTTACGCAGTCTTCAGTGATTGTTTGTGATATTAGTTCACCTTGTCGCTTTTATATATTCATATGCTTACAAGTATAAACGAAGAAATACTTAAAATTGAGAAATCATGCCTTTAAAAAAATCCACAAGTTTTTCGAGTCCGTCACGGACAAGCCAGTCTTTAACGAAGGCCTCGTTAAAGACGAGGTTAATTCGAAAACACGTGTGTCAAATGCCCGGGGGTCGCCCCGGGGTAGGCTAATGCCCAGCCCCCTGGCCGCGATAAAACTGCAAATGCCCCACCCCCGGGACTTAAAACTTGAGCAAATGCCCCGCGGTTGCCCGGGGGCGGGATGGGCACCGCTGAAATTGACTGATGCATAAATCTTGGCATCTTTGTTTCCTCATTTGATGTTTGCCGAGCTTCCAAATCAGTCCCCTCTATTAAATATGGTCCGATTCTATTTTCTTGTAATTCAAGACCGGTGACCTGATGACCTGAAAACTTTCCAAAAATTTTCGGGCTTTTTTTTGCTCTGCGCTGTAAAACTATACTTTTATTCGCTTTTCACCTGTTCCCCGGAAGAAAGCAGGTATGTCCCATGGTCGTAATGGTCGTAATGGCGGCTGGTCAAGCCGAAGTGAGCTCTCCGATTTCTTAGCGATATGCTCATCTACTTGCGATTTATTTCCTTGCCTTCACTCTCACGGCGAACCTTATCAAGATTATGATTTCTTATGTCGAGACCACGCTTTCTGCACCTGCTAAATTCTTGCAAGAATATGAGACTGCGGCCGAAGCGCTACTTAAGATGTCGTGTACCGTACTCAACGAATGGCACAAGTTCCTTTGAACTCGAGAAGATCCTCTCTTGTGGAGATATATCAAGAAATCCTGGTCCTAAGGGGACGAAAAAGGAGCCGGCAAGATTTCCGCACAGGTCCCTACTTCATTATGTATACGCTTCTTTGTTTCAAGACAACAATAGCGATAACAATAGGCCTTTTGCAACAAACGATCACATGGTACAAAATCCGCCATGCTGGAGGGCAAGCTCATTATTATTCCCCCTCTGGGACATTAAAACAAAGGCAAGCCAAGCTTGACTGGTTCGGGTCTCTTTGTTTTAATGTCCCAGTGGGGGAATAATAATGAGCTTGCCCTCCAGCATGGCGGATTTTGTACCATGTGATCGTTTGTTGCAAAAGGCCTATAGCCGTCCTTTGGGACTGTGGTGCTTTGTTCTTTCTTCTTCGAGGTTTTTTCCAAAGTCTATATGGACTTTAAAAACACCGGTCGAACTTCTGACCGAAATACGGAAAATCGAACATTTTTCAATTTTAGAATAAGCGAAAGAAGTGGAGTTTCAAGCAATCATTGTAAGAGGGCTCAGATTCTCAAACATAACAAACA
Source organism: Montipora cactus (assembly GCA_014634245.1). Classification (NCBI taxonomy): domain Eukaryota; kingdom Metazoa; phylum Cnidaria; class Anthozoa; order Scleractinia; family Acroporidae; genus Montipora; species Montipora cactus. The sequence goes on from BLFO01001865.1 coordinate 237,112, forward strand.
GACCAAATAAAAGTACTGTCATAAAATATTAATGGCTACCTGCTCTTTTTGTCGTGAAATTGTTCAGTCTTTCTGTCTGCTTGCGAATTCGCCGAGACACTGGAAAGTGTATGTTTCCTTCCTTTCCTCTATTCAAGATCACGAACGGTGCATTTAGTGGGCTTTTGCGACTTATCGCTCTTTGTAGAGATCGGCAATATTCAGGGGCACCCAACGTCAATTTTGGAAAATATCTGTTCCGAAGACGATTTGAGATCTAGAATTTTCGAAACATTTCTTTTAAAGTTTCTTCCTTGTCTGCCTGTCCTAGGATTTTCGAACATCTAAAAAGTGGTATAATTGCCCATTTTTAACGGATTTTTACCCTAAAAAGGTCACCTAGAATTTTCGGGAGCCTTTTTTCTGGCTGAAATTTTCGAAAAGGTAAGTTTTGATCCCTGTAATTTTCGGATCACTAGACTTTCAGCTAGGAAATCCGAACAGATGAAAATTTTTTAGGGGATAAAAATATGCCTATATCTGTCGTTTAAACACTAAAATACGTTTAACAATGCTATGTTTCAGTGGTTTTGAACTATATTCTCGTTGGGTGCCCCTGAATATTCTCAGTCAATGATGCTTCCAAGTAAATAACTTTGGTAGAGATCCATGGATGTTCCCTTAGGGCCGATTTACACGGTACGATTTTTGTCGCACGCGACAACGGCTTACGACAAGCCCAGGCCATGATTTACGATTGTTGTGTACGTCAGAAAAAATGTCGTAGTGTTTTAAAATGCTGCGGCAGTCGTAAGTCATGTCGTACGCCTGTCGTAAGCTTGTCGCATGCGTCAAAATCGCACCGTGTAAATCGGCCCTTACGAGGCATATTTCGTTTCACTCCCCATCATGTCTTTTCAATGCCCTGCTGTAGGATGGTTTTCTCTGGGTCGACAAAGTTTAGGCGATAGTTAACAGCGAGATGATGTTGGTCCTTGTCTTGTAGGCAATTGTAATCTTTCCGGCCACAGGTAGCTAGGGCTAATATTTTTTTCAAGGAAAGTTTACTGTCAGAAAAGTAGGTGTTCTGGCGGATTGAAGGTTATCCATTGCATTTTTTTCTTAAGCATTGCGAAACAGATCCATCTCCCGATGCACTTTGTCTTTGCCAACTGACAGCGTTTCCACACAGGTTTTGGACACGGAAGACGAAATTTTAACAAATTGATGTCAGTTTTTCATGCGTCTGTCCTGTTATTGATCATGAATTTCGACAGAACATTGTCAAAGTAGCTGTGGATCCACGAGGCGATAGCCGAGTGGATCCGCAGACTACTTTGACATTGTTATGACAAAATTCATTGTCAATAACAGGAAAGACGCATGAAAAACTGACATCAACTTGTTTTTTACAATAACAAAAAAGCAGAGGGGTCAAAATTAAGTCAAAACACGAGAAGAACGCAAGACAAAAATGCGAGAAACTTCAATCTGATGCGAGCACTGATCGCATCATTATCGCATAAATTATAACTTCATGTGTCTGTCTGTGTTTGTCCGCTTATTGACAATAAAAATTAGCCAATGAGCGCGCGGGAATTTTGCAGTCTTTGTAAATAAAATTGTTTTCTTTGCACCACTCTATGCATCGCTAGGGATAGGCTATAAAGGAGGGACAATTTCCAAATGTTCAAATCTCCCTTTGCTGACGCTTTTACTTCGGTAGCTATCTTGATTATTACGAAGACACAAGTTTGCTTCAAAAGAAGGGACACATGAAACGCTTTTAATTGCAATGAATTTCCCATGAAAGATGCACCAATCAGACTGTAAGCGTGGTACACTCTTCCACGCAGTGCACTTACAAGTGTGCCGCACGCACGGGAAATGAAGGAAAAGCAGGTCAAAGTTGAACTTCACAGCAATACTGGAAAACCTAAAACTATCACAGGGACTAACCTTAAGCCTAAATAGTGCCTTTAAGATCCATTTTTATTCATCCCGTAAGTACAAATTAGCAATGTATATATTCGATTTTCTTGGGTATACACATTGTTCTACAAAACAATAGCGCGGATGAATAATTAATATATTCTGCATGCATAATGAAGTAGGAACCTGTACGGAAATCATTCCAAGGAGCCTACTGTGAAATTTCCGTGCAGTGATCACATGTCAGGTGTCTGGGAATGACTAAAACTATGTTTCAGTACTATCTCAAGCACCCCGAAATTAACTGGACTTGTGCTTTTTGTGCTCTACCAAAACTTGACGATTCATTTTTTGTGGATCAATCAATTGAGGATATACTTTCAGTGACCTGTACTGGATCTGAAGAATTAAACACCACCATAGGTATCGGAGAGGCTGAACATTTACGCACGCATGCGCTGACGGAATGTTTGAAGACGAGACGACAAAAATATGCAGTACCTCCAGACGTGGCGCTGGACGGTCGTATCAAACGAGTCATCCCGGGATTTCGGCCCGTGCGATCGCTTTTGGACGCAGTTGGCCCTTCGCTGCTTTCTGCTACCGACCTCGCCTCCCGGTACGGCATTGAGGGAGGGATATGTCGGCCCCTAAACCATATGAGACAAATCCCAGGCCTACTCACAGCTCCAAGCCTCCCTTGTCATTACAATTTAACGTATGATTTCGATGGCTTATATATTCAAGAGAAAAGTCATTTTATCTGTCATATGGTAAGCACTGGAGTCGCAGATTACAAAGTGCACGCATGCGCCCTTCCGAAGGTAACATACATGCATGCATAAAACTTTATTTCATCTCGAATTTCTGAATAACATCTTCGAGACATTACAGCCAACATACATAATATATACAGATACCTAACTAAATATTAAATAATATTTAAAGATATATTAATCAAAACGAAAAGCCGCTGTACAAAATCCGACCCTGGACTAGTTTAAAACCAGTAAACTCAGTGGTACGGGAAAAATCAAGAGCTAAGACCATAACTGGTTGTTCTAGGTTTATTGAGGGACAGAATGTAAGTTCCACGAAGATCATGCATAAGAAGAGAACGGGAGAGAAAACGTATTTTTCATATGGACTAGCCTTTTCTTTCTTTAACTACTTTTATACAATAATATGAGGAAATTTTGAGTGCGCTTATTGCATAGAGATGTAGAGTTTGACTTAAGTGGTACGTAAGAGGACAGGTAATCGCAAATCTAAATCTCATTACTCTCTTATTTACATTATACCGTTTCTTTGACAAGAAATTACTAAAGGCCAGGCCGAATTTCCTATGATAAAAAGTCTACGTTAACAGCACGCACCTTGGCTACACCTTAGTATCCGCCTAGAAATCTTCTTCTCGCTACTTTTTCCTCATTTGATGAGGACCAGTCTCCGCTTGCCTCCTTCATTCTCAAAAGGAATTCTGGGTAATTCGGCCGTTCCATGACAAGGGAAGACCCCCGATTCTCATTTCATAGATTTTCTTATGAGTGTGGAGCCACCCAGTCCTACAGGCAAAATACAGCATCGATTGAAGTTTTTAGCTTTCAAAACGTACTCAAATTGTATCGGTAGGTCCTGGAATTCGTCCACATAAAGGCCAGAGAGACGACTTCACTGGTGCTGTGAACCGCCATGTTTACAACAGAGCGCTTTAGGCGTTCCACTCTGCATGAAATCATCTCTCACCTCTGTCTCGAGAAGACCAGACACGCACGGTCCTTACGTTACGTTTATGCCCCTGTAGAATCAACCGAAATCTCAACTCCTTGTCAAAGTTAACCAGCATCTAATATTTTTGGTAGGCTAAAATACTCGTCACATTTGTTGGAACACCCATCGCCGTTTCCCCCTTCCTGAATGGGGGAAGGTGGATGTGGTATAAGCTACGACCTTGTAACACGATGATTCTGACCATTCGCTGAGTGTTCCAACTAAATATGTCTAGTATTATAGCAATTGATCATCTAATGTCAACAGCATTCTTGGCAAGATAGATGAAGTGTTGGACCTTTTGACGAATTGCCGATTTGACATCTTATTTATCTCCGAAACCAAGATTGATAAATCGGTGCCATCTTCGCTGCTTTCGAGCCCTCACTATCGCATTATTCGCAGAGACAGAAAACACGGAGCTGGGGGACTGCTTGCCTATATTCATACTTCAGTAATCGCTTGTCGACAATTCAGAATGGAACCCGAAAATATTGAATCGATTTGTTTAAGCGTCAAAGGGACTGCTAACTCATGGTTCTATGTGTGTGCTTGTTACCGATCTCCTAACAAATGCAAAGTGTCTGACTTCATTTCTGCTTGTGCTACTATGACAGATAAAATGTTAACATCAAGGAGTGAGATTGCTTTGCTTGGTGATATGAATATTGATATGCTTCACACTTAGCCACGATAATAATTTGCATACTGAGTGAAATCCCCGAGTGGATTTCTGTGATCGATATTGCCTCATGAACACAATAAAGGAACCCCCAAGAGGTACTAAATCTAGTAAGACTTTGATTGATGTTATCTTGGTCAACCGACCTGAGCGCTGGGCAACTAGTGGTACCTTACACCTTGGCATGAGTGATCATGATCTTGTTTACATCATTAGAAAGCAAAGACTAACCAGATCTACAGTTAAAGCAATTGAGTCAAGAAGTATGAGAAGTTTTAATTTGAATGCCTTCCCGATGAGCGAGTTGTCTATTACCCCATAGGATTCATCGTTTGTCCTTGATGACATAAATGATGTCTGGGCGCACTGGTCTAAGCTCTATAATGAGACCATAGATTAGCATGCTCCCAAGATCAGAAAGGCAGTCCGAACCAAACAACTCCTTTAGATCAACAATCAGCTCAAAAAGGCAATTCGATTGAGAAATAAATTATATAAGAAATATCGTCGTTGTCGATCTGATGACACATGGGAATGCTATCGACTTCAAAGGAATTTGGTGACTAAATTAAAGCGAATTGCAATCAAGCGATTCTGCTCTGACTCTGCGGCAAATGCCACTACTCCTGGTGGATTCTGAAAAAGAATGAAATCACTGCTTCCTGCCACTACTGACTTTTCAAATCGGGAAATTAATGTTATGGATGACGAAAAATTGCTATGGAACCGTCAAACCTATTTAATGTCTTTTTTTCTCAGTCAGTCCTCGCAGCAGCACAGGAACATATTAGCAGTCATCTAAGTGTGTCATCTATTTCAGCCAAGGACTTCCATCTAAACTTTTCATTTCATTCAATCAGTCCTGCACATATTGAATCCTTACTTGGTAAAATTAAGAGCAATAAATCGTGTGGACCAGATATCATCACACCAAAGATCTTGAAACTGACCATTCGCCTAAATCATTGCATAGCAACCTCTAGGTGGCCAAATGAGTGGAAATTGAGAAATGTCACACCAGTTTCCCAAAAAGGTGATGCATTGCTAGTGTCGAACTATAGACCTATTAGCATCCTCTCGGCAATACCAAAAATAATGGAGAAAGTCGTGTTTGATCAACTATATGATGCCTTACAACCTGTTCCCTCCCCTAACATGTCTGTGTTCCTGCGTGGTCACTCATGTTGTACTGTTCTTGTTAAAATGATTGATGACTTTCGGTGGGCGCTGGATTCAAAAATGTCAACCTGCTCCGTTGCAAATTGATTTAACTAAGGGATTTGATTCAATATGCAATAATTTACTTTTGGCAAAACTACATGCTTATGGCTTCACTCAAGGAGCAATGAAATTTTTGCAGTCCTTAGGCTACCTTTCCAACCGACAACAAAGAGTTAAAGTTAAGGTAGCCTCTTGGGGCCACTCTTATTTAATACATTTATTAATGACTTAAATTTTGTTTTCCGAATTGCCTCTCTGTGTCTTTATGCTGATGACACTACAACATATACCTCAGCTACCAACACTACGGCATTAGAAATTCCTTTAATCAGGATCTTCAGAAACTATCTACCTGGTTTTCTTCCAATTATCTGACAGTAAATCATATCAAAACTCAAGCCATGATTTTGGGAATTTTAACTACCAACCTGTCCTTAGTATTGGTGTAGAATATAGCACTGTACGAAAAGGACTGGGACCAATAATAATACAGGTTGGTTGATCCGAAATACGTAGACAATAAATAAAAGGATGTTTGGTTGCAATTGTTGCGTGTCAAGAGCTCCCTCTAACAAAATCGGCGACCCCAACAGGATTTGGGATTAAATGAAGAAGAATTACCGGACTTATGACTCTTGGCGATCGATTTTGGTATGTTTTTGAGCTTAGTTGTATTTTTCGCTCTGACCACGTGCTTCAAGTGCCCGCCATTTTGTACCGGATTTGCGGAGAAAAACGAAAACGTTCCGTTTGTTTACGCGATGGCAGAAGAACTTCAATTGGAAATACAGTCGCGCATTTATGCTGCAGACTGGAGTTCACTCGAGCGAATAGCCAAGTTCTTTAAAGCTGATATCGAAGGCAAGACGAGACTAGCCGTAGCGAAACATGTTATCCAGCGACTTGAGGAAGAGAGTGGAAAATTAGGAGACACTGAAATCGTGCCGTATCTTGGAGATTTAAAACAACTATTGACGGAACAACCATCCGTGGGTAAAAAGGGCGAAGGTAAGAGTGGAAAACCAGTTATTAGTGATGTAAAACCACTACAGGAAGACTCTGTTCAAAAACTGCTGGCTACTAGTGCTTTACGTAGACAATTCAAGATCAGTGGTCAAATTGGGGAGCCTGACCAGAAAGATAAAATCAGTTTCTCTTCGCTAGCACGTCAAATTCAAGCGGGGCTGGCTCAAGGTTATGTTGAGAGTGAAATTGTTGATGGTGTTATCCGTTCGATCACACCTGGTATGGTACTTAGAAGTTACCTTGAAACTCATCAAGACCTGACATTGCACCGATTAAAAAAGATTCTCCGAAGTCACTATGGTGCTAAAAACACATCAGAACTTTATCAGGCACTAGCATCCTTATGTCAAAGCCCGAAAGAATCACCCCAAGCCTTTTTGATGAATGCTCTAGACCTGAGACAGCAAATTCTGTTTGCATGTGGTGAGGGAGATGATAACACGTCCCTACTGTATGACTCTGGACGTGTACAACGTTTATTTCTTCGGTCAATTGAAACTGGTTTACAAGATGAAAGCATTCGTGCTAAGATTCGCCCATTCTTAAAAGACCCAAATGTGACAGATGAAGTTTTGATACAACAAATGAGCATGGCAAACTCAGCAGAGAAGGAGAGGGAGAAGAAGCTGAAAACCAAAAACAGATCTAAGCCACCAACAGTATCAGGGTCTTCACTGTCAGACGACTCACCAAAAGATAAACAAGAAAGTAAGAAAAGCAACTCCCAGAGTGATATCTTAGCAGCTATTACTGCAATTAAGTCAGAAGTTGAGGCATTGAAAGGAGAAATCAGAAAGCAGAGCAGTAACCAAAGTGTGCCTCACACAAAGGGACCAGAGAGAAAAGGACCTCCTATGTGTTCAAATTGTCTTCAGAACAAGTAGGATTATTGCAATCACTGTTCCAAGTGTGGCAGCGACTCCCATTTTGCAAGGGAATAGAGAAAACAGTTAAACCGGAGTCGACTGCTTCTGCGAGACAGGAAGCAGTCGTAAACCCGTCAAAGTCTCAAAAATGTAACCGCTGCTGTAAATTTGGAGGAGAGCAAGGATTGCTTAGGAGATGTGGTCAATGCAAAAGTGTATGGTATTGCTCCAACAAGTGTCAAAAGGAACATTGGCCCGAACACAAAGGGGTATGTCAAGCAATACATTATTTGTCTGAAACAAGCAATTGTAAGTCAAAAGAGTTCATACCTTGTGTTAGCCATTTAATTCCAAGTGAGCATGCTAAAGTTGTTGGCCTTGTTGGCAAGAAGTGCATGGTAAAGTGTCTGCTCAATGACTATGAACTTGATATGTTATGGGACACTGGTGCCCAGGTATCAATAATATCAATTCAATTGCTTCAGCAACACTTTAAAGATATATCCATTAGACAGCTGTCAGAGCTCTTGGATGCAAAGTTAAATTTAACAGCAGTGAATGGGTCTGTGATACCCTACATTGGATGGGTGAAAGTTAGGGTGAAGTTAATCCCTCCCAGTAGTCAAAGTAATCAAGGGGAACTGGTAGTACCTTTCCTTGTGACATCAGAAACATTAGACTGTCCAATTCTGGGATACAATGTTATTGATGGGCTTGTGAACCAGGACCAGAATTCCAAGCCAGTAATTTACAAGAGTTTTCCACAAATGGAGAGCACTAAACTAGATGCCTTGGTAAATTTTATTCAGAACTCAACTTCAGGTGCCATTTGTTAAGTAAGAAGATCTCCTGAACCAGGACTTTGTTAGAGAATCAAAGTCCCCATACGCCTCCCCAGTCGTCTGTGTCCGAAAGAAAGACGGATCCTTTAAGGCTTTGCATTGATTATCGAGAACTGAATCGCAAGACCATCGCTGACCGACATCCAATCCCTAGAGTTCAAGAAACTCTGGTTACCCTTGGTGGGAATACTTGGTTCAGTGTCCTTGACCAAGGTAAGGCGTACCATCAGGGGTTTATAAGTAAAGAGAGCAGAGCAGCCACAGCCTTCATAACACCTTGGGGGCTCTACGAGTGGGCTAGAATCCCATTTGGATTGATGAATGCACCGGCCAATTTCCAGCGCTTCATGGAACGGTGTTTGGGTGAATTGAGGGACAAAGTGGCCATTCCATACCTAGATGATATCATTGTGGTCAGTAAGAGTTTTAAAGAACATGTTGAACATTTGAGAACAGTACTGCAGAGATTGCGTAAACATGGCGTGAAGTTCAAACCACGTAATTACTAAATGTAGTTTGTTCAAACGTGAAGTCCAGTTTCTAGGAAGGGTTGTACCAGGTGATGGTTACCGAATGGATCCAGGTTGTGTTAGGGCAGTTGAGAAGTTAAAAGAACAAATTCCCAAAACTGTTGGTGAAGTCAGACAGCTTGCTGGAATTTTAAGTTACTACCGAAGAGACATTAAGAACTTTGCTAAGATTGCTAGACCTATATACAACCTGCTAAGCACCTCAGGAAAAGATGGACAATCGCCTTCAAGGACACCAGTCTCTTGGGGAAGAGAACAACAACAGGCCCTTAATGAGTTAATAAGACACCTCAGTAACCCTCCTATAATGGCTTATCCAGATTCTTCAAAGTCATTCACCCTCCACACTGATGCAAGCAAAGATGGTCTGGGGGCGGTTCTGTACCAGAATCAGGATGGAGTAATGAGAGTAATTGCTTATGGATCTCGAGCACTTTCACCAGCTGAGAAGAATTACCACCTCCATGCAAGCAAACTTGAGTTCCTGGCTTTGAAATGGGCGGTCACCGACCATTTTCGCGATTATCTTTACTACTCTCCAAAGTTTACTGTCATCACGTATGATAACCCGTTGACATACATTCTAACATCAGCAAAACTGAATGCTACAGGTTTACGATGGGTCAATGAACTGGCCGACTTCAACTTTGAAATAAGGTATCGCCCTAGCAAACTCAACGCAGACGCCGACACCTTGTCCCGTATGCCAGTCAGCTTCGAGGACTACATGCAAAGTTGTTCAGAGGAAGTTAATCAGAATGTTTTGGATGCTATCTCATCGTCGATTCAGGAAACTAACGCCGTTAACACTGCCTGGTTATCTTCTTTCACTGCATTACCTGAAATGGTAAAGGAGGAGAGTGCTGACATTCCAACCATGCCACATGGTGAACTAGTGACAGCTCAACGTGAAGACCCAACTATTGCTCGTATTCTACACTTTCTGCAAGTTGGAAGACGACCCACCTTTCGAGATAAACAGAAGGAGTCAGCTATCGTACGACAGCTCTTACACGAATGGAATAACCTGTTCATTGCTGAAGACGGAATTCTTTATCACAAGTCTGGATCTAGGGATCGAATGGTGTTGCCCAAGAAATATCACAAAAGGGTGTACGTTGAACTGCATGAAAACATGGGACATCTAGGCGCAGACAGAGTTGTGGAGCTAGCAAGACAACGCTTTTATTGGCCATTCATGAGAGCGGACATGACACATTATGTCACAAAAGTGTGCCATTGCCTAAAACAGCGGAAACCCGCGACTCATGTCAGTGCACCACTTCAACCCATCATTACCACAGCTCCTTTCCAACTTGTCTCCATGGATTATGTTCATCTTGAACCAAGCTCTGGAGGATATCAGTATATCCTGATAATCATGGACCATTACACTAGATTTGCTCAAGCATATGCTACCCGTGACAAATCCGCCAAAACTGCTGCTGATAAATTGTACAATGACTTCATCATGAGATTTGGATTCCTAGAGACCATTCACCACGACCAAGGTGGCGAGTTTGAAAACAAGCTCTTCTACAACCTCGAGAACCTGAGTGGAATTAGGCATTCGCGTACAACACCTTACCACCCACAGGGGAACGGACAGGTCGAAAGGTTCAACCGAACGCTTCTATCAATGCTGAGAGCACTCCTGGAAAAACAGAAATCGCGCTGGCGTGACCATCTTAACAAGGTTGTCCATGCATATAATTGTACTCGTCACGACTACACAGGTTTCTCGCCGTTCCATCTAATGTTTGGCAGAGCCCCAAGGCTGCCCATCGACATCATGTTTGGCTTGAAACCTCCAGTAGGATATTCTACGTACCCTGAGTGTGTCAGAAATTGGCGCCGAGCTGTGAAAGAAGCTTACGACTTGGCCTCCGCTCAAGCAAAAAAGAATGCACTCTTGGGAAAGCAGCAGTACGACAAGAAGGTGAAGCATGATACCGCGCTGTGTGAAGGAGATCGAGTGCTTGTAAGGAATATAACTGAACTTGGTGGCCCCGGAAAGTTGCGACCTTACTGGGAGCAAGAAATCTATGTTGTAACGCAGAAAAGGAAGGACATGCCTGTCTATGAAGTTAAACCAGAAACTGGAATAGGAAGATCACGTGTTTTGCATCGCAATATGCTGCTACCATGTTCCTACTTACCTGCTGAAACACAACTTTCACCTTCGAAAAACCACCAGGCTGTGTCCAAGAGAGCTAACAAGCAAGAAGCTTCCAGAGAGGAAACCAGCATAGCTACAGATGAGGACATTAGCAGTTTGACGCCTTGTCAACTCCAAGAATTGTATGCATCTAAACATTGCCAGGCTGAACATATTGCTCCAGACTTAGTTGAAAGGGGCACTGGGACCGGAACTGAAGAGAAACTTTGTCAAGGTAATGAGCAAGACTCGACGGAGGAAGTCGGAAACCTAGAGCAACGTGCCAATGTGACAGACGATGAGGCTGCAGATAACTTACCTTTAAGACAATCCCAGCGTTTGAGTAGACCACCTCTAAGGATGACCTATGATGCAATGGGACAACCATCCTTTCAACCGAGATTCACAACAGCGATTCAAGGCATCACAGTGTCGTACCCGCAACAGTTGTGTCAACACTTGCCAGTACCATGGTTGATGTACCCTGCCTTGCAGCCCTACAGCTATTTTGTACCCCTTTTAGTACCAGTTCAGCCGATGTATTCAATGTCAGGTTGATGTTTAGAAGCAAACCCTTAGAAACTCAGTTGAAAAGGAACTGAACCTGTTGAAGCAACGTTCAAGTTAGATATCATTGATAAACATTTATTTCAGTCTACTTCTCTATGACATTTAGCCCGTGCAAAGAGGTGTAATCTCGTCCTACTAGGAGAAATTTGTTTTCCTCTATTTCAGAAGTTCTTTGTATAAGGAAGTTAAGTTTTGTTAGTAATCGTAATGGACCGTGCTGCGATAGCAAATGGAATCGGTGTCGTGTAAGTGAACATATCTTGTTATTCTGGCCTGATCAACCAGGATCCTACAGTTCACTTCAGACCGAGAAACAGGAGTACAAGGAACTGTTAAAAAAAGACTATCGTTTACTTGTTTATGTTCAGGGCAACATTGGAGAAATGTAGAATATAGCACTGTACGAAAAGGACTGGGACCAATAATAATACAGGTTGGTTGATCCGAAATACGTAGACGAAAATAAAAGGATGTTTGGTTGCAATTGTTGCGTGTCAAGAGCTCCCTCTAACATTGGCAATTCTATTATTGAAATGGAAAGCTTTCTGAAGATCCTTGGAGCGCACATTGATAATAAACTCTCCTTCAAGGCCTACGTATCTGCCATCTTAAAGAAGGTCTATGCTAAAATCGGAGCTTTGAGGCGATTGAGGAGACTGGTACCTCCTGGTGTTGCACTAATTTTATACAAGTGTTATATTTTACCCCATCTGGAATACTGTAGTCCAAGTTTATTAGGAATAAACAAAACCCTAGCTAATAAACTTGAAGTTGCTAATTATTATGCATTGAAGATTCTTTTAAATGTCGGAAACGACATAGATTACAACTCTATACTGTCCATAGCAGGAATGAATTATTTGAAATTTAGAACATATGAACAATGGCTTTCATTACTATATAAATGTATTTCTTTAAAGTGGTACTACGACCAAAAAAAAAATTTGTTTTTCCTTTGGATTTCAAAACTATGTTAACTAAACACCAACTCACCCAAGTTTTAAGTTCTGATTTTAAAAAGATACCTGTTTATTGTAGCTGGAATTTCCTTATTTATTGGTCCGCCATTACTAACTTCAAAATCTTGAGAGAGCTGGGTCGAGGAGAAAATGACGTCAAACACTCACTAGTTTAAGAATGCAATGCATGTGTACGCGTCCTAATTAATATGCACCACGGGAGTTTCGGGCTTTCAGACTTTTCAACCAGTGTTTTGCATATATAATAAATTGCGTTTACACGCTGAAATTTTAAGCTAGTGAGTAAATTACGTCATTTTCTCTAGATCCAACTCTCTGAGGTCCAATCGGCCAGTTTTGAACGTGAGTAATGGCGGACCATGAAATCCAAAACTTACACTCAAAATAAACAGCCTTTGGATAAAACTCAAAGCTCAACATTTTGCCAGTTAGGTGTTAAGCGAACACGCTTTCAAAATCAGAAGAAAAAAAGGAAATGATTTTTTGATCATAGTACCACTTTAAGGTTCGTGTTTCACATTAAAACTTAAGGGGAGGTGGTTGCAACCTTGTTCAGCCTTCCTATAACAACCAGTATTTCCATAATTCTTTTACTTATAAGATTACTCACCTATGAAACAATCTACCTATATATATTAAACAGTCATCCATAAAAATTTGGAGTCTATTAATCTTTAAAATTTAAGGACTAGCTGTCTATGTAATAATTATTGTGTGGTAGGGGATGGGTGGCAATGTATGCCTCGTCGACATTGCGAAGAAGGGAATTAGCACGCATTTGATTTTGTGGCCAGATGACCATCGACAAAACGTTTGACGGCGGTATTTTATGTACCACACATATGGAATTCGACGTGAAAGGCAAAAAGTTGTGGTCAAATTGACCGGGTGCCACAGAAGATTTACTCGCGTCATTCAAGTTTTCACCCGTGTGAAGGTCCGGATCAACGAAGAATGCTAATAGTTTGCGACAATTTTAAAGAAAAGAAGATTTTGTCGTGCAAGAAAACTAGCGAAACTTTTATCCATGGGAAACAAACATGTTCAGCGATCAGCCGGTGTGGTGTTATTTGAGTTCTTATGTCACGTATCGACCTCAAATCATCAAATCAAACTGTATTAACATGTGCAGGTATTTTGTTTTCTTCTTTGGTTTTCGTTTTTTCTTTCGAATGTTAAACAACGTGATTCCTAAAGTCGCAATCTTGCACAGCGAGTAGACAGTTTCGACTTACGATATTTATATTTCAACAATTTCCTGTAAATTGTCGATGTCGTTAAGATAGAAAAGTGGGACGAAGACGCGGGGAAAAAGATGTCGGCCAATAGTTCTTACCACAACAAAAATACGCCTGCTTTGCAGGCTATTGTTGGCGGCATTTGACTGCATCTTTCAGGGTTGTTATCGTTGATACTCGAAAATGTTCGTCATCACAGGACCGTGGCCAGAAGCTAAGTGACTCTTGACTCCAGTGTGTTAAATAATGTTTAAAAAACGAGCAGTGGTGTTTTATCGTATTTAAAAACACGAGGCGTAGCCGAGTGTTTTTAGATCTGTTAAAACACGTGCTGCGAGTTTTTTTGCAGGCTTGACCAAGCTCATCAATTGTCATATTTTTGTATTATGAGGAAGCATTTATCCAATTGACGTTAACTTAAAATGTGCATACCTACACCTTTCTACGCGCTCTTTCATGTGAAATATGTCACGTGATTTTTTAACAGCTAACTTGAATCTTTTATTGGAAACAAGGATGAAAAAGTTTTGTTCCGTGCTCTGGTACTCCTATCGATACTTTATCATTCTGCCTTTCAATCATATCCCCATCTTAACGGAAACAGTAAATTAAAATTAAAACATTCGGAGCAATATGAGCTTAGCTTCCATAGCCCAAACAACAAGAACGCTTACTTTTATACGCGGTCGGAATCGAAAGCTTATGTAAAACAAGCTCACCTTCGGTGTAGAAGATATTCTGCAAATTCGCTATCCGTGAACGTATCCCAGACTGTCTTTCCTCTTTCTCCAAAGATTAAATACGGATTGACGAAGACGAATATACTGAGCGGAACCCGGTAAACAGGGCCTTCCACCACGCGCAGTTCTCTTCTTATCCGCCATTACCGATGTCAGTCACACCACAGCTACATGCTCACACAAAATGATCGAATTGAACGCCTTATTAAAGTCTTTATCCGAAATATAGATGAAAAGCAAGAATAAAGACAAAGAAGCCTATTTACATTAATTACAGAAACTGAAATAGAAAAATAACCATGGATTGAAATGGATTTCGAAGTGATTCGCTTCGCAGAAACATTTCGACTGCACAAAATTCACTAACGAAGTGAGAGGCGCATAATGCATTAAGGGTGAAACGAGGGCCTTTAAGATCTAGCCATCAGGATGATGCAACGGCTGTTTGAGCATCTTAATCTAGCAGAAGACCTTGAAAGTTCTGGCAATGTTCAGGCTACTACTTAAGATACACTTCTGCATCCGTCCTAGAAAATCTCTGCTTCGCTTTGCTCCTAGTATTTCCCTCACACTACTACTCAGTCCCTTCGAACACCCACCATGTACATCCATTATAATGTTGATTTGAGTGATCTTGTAGCCCGGGTACTGCTTCTTGATTTCGCATCGTAGTGGGGCGTACTTGCAGGTTTTCTCGTCCTTCTGTTTCCGGTTCTCAATCCAAGGGCAGCTCAACTCCAACAGGGTTACTGTCTTCCTCTCCTTATCTACAATCCTCGCGTCCACACTGTTAGCTCGCACCTCTGTGTAGTTTGCATAGACTGGTACTTCCCAATTTGCCGTCACTTGATCATTTTGGTAAAGCGGCTTAAGTTGTGTGGCGGAGTACCAAGGCGGAACGGCCTCTATCAGTTGGTAATCTTTCAGCAGCTCAAAGAAAAGTATTTTGAGTGCTCCGTTGTGTCTTGATAGATACTTCGTCCGTACCAATGCACTGCAACTTGACAGCACATGTGCGATAAACTCCTGCGCCTTTTCACACATCTTGCGTCTGACTTCCGATTCTTCTCTTATTTTGGGCTTCCTTGTGTTGTACAGTTTTGTTGGAAGTAGCTGTTCGTAGAGCTCACGTTTCCCAGCTATTGTGTGCGTCGGTGCTGTTTTCCAGTCTGACATCCACTCGAAACTCTCATCATCAAGATCTTTATCTTCCAGCGTGCTGTATGGAGTTTTAACCTGCCATCTCTGTTCTCTTACGCCTTCACAGTGCTTTTTCGTCCACATTCCAATTTTGCGCCCCTCTATCTTCTCATTCTCTGCTGTAGTGCCCGGTGGATCTGGATATCGCAGCTCTTGCTTCGTTCCTAACTCCTCTGCATAGTTCTGCGCATCCCTTACCAAGGAGCGCCGCCCAGTCCTTTCCGCTCTCTCTTCAAAGCGTTGGACTAACCTCATAGTTGGATCTGCATTAGCATACAATCTCGTCGCCTCTTTGACCTTGGTGATTTTATATTCTGGCTCAATCGACTGAAGACCCCGTCCGCCCGATCTCCTAGGGAGATAGAGCAAGTCATTGGACGCTGAAGGGTGTTTCCCACCAGTCTCAACTATGATTTTCCGCGATTCTCTGTCGAGTCTTTGCAACTCTGCAATGGGCCACACCTGCGTCCACATAAAGCACGCAAGTACCGGTAGCGCAAACTGGTTGCTTGCAACTACCTTGTACTAATCCGATAGTGGACTCGACCATATCACAGACATTCTCTGAGGGTACACTCTCGCAGCATTCTCCAATGCGAGGTTGTCCTCCTGTCTCCAGGACTCCGAGAAATTTGAACTGAGATTCCTCTTTCAAGCTCTTAACCAGTTCTTGCTCTCCACACCTCGCATCAGGTGACTCTTGGAGGAATCCTCGCTTCATCACATACACTACCGCGCACTTCTTTTCGTTTCATTGAAGGCCAACATCTCCCATGGCGACTCTTGTCTCTCTCAGGACTCTTTCAAGCTTTCCTTCTGACGCGGCTTAGACTTTTAGATCGTCAAAATGCAAAAAATCAGTAATCTTGGCGCCTATGGGTTTGGATAGTCTATAGCCCTCAGCTGCTCGCAGTTTCCAGGAGATGCGATTCAGACACAACGTGAACAGCTTGGGACAAAGGGCGTCCCCCTAGGTGAGTCCCTCGCAGAACAATATTCGTTCAGAGGTTTCAAAACCTTGCTTTGTTCTCACTGTAGTCTTGGTATTCCACTTTGCACTGAGTCTATCAATCAGATTCCCGATCCACTTTGGAAACCGATGCAAGGAGAGCATTTCTCTGAGCCATTGATGGTCTACTGAGTCGTACGCTTTTCGTACATCTATCCACGCCATGCTTAAATTCCTTCGGCCTATCTGGCAATCTTGGCACACCATGCTTTGGTATAAACGAAGTCTTCCCGCCATTGAACCAGAGTGCGCTATTGCCTAAAAAGACTTAGTGTTTCCTCTATGGAGACAATTCACTCTTTTTCACCAGAAGCTGGCAATGCGATCACGGCCTGGCGCGTTCCAATTGCGTTTCTTCAAAATCGTTATCTCGACTTGTTTGACACAGAGCTCGAAAGCTTCCCCCGAGGGCTCGGATAGTTTCTCCCCTAATGCGTCCCTAACTTCGTGAAGCCACTCTGATTCCACACTTCCAGTCCCTTTCGTCTGCCATAACATTCTCCAAAAGGCCGTCGCCTCTGCTACATCAGAAAACATTTTCACTCCTCTCTGCCTTCTGCTGCCCGTGGTCGTATCTCGGCTTGTCCTCACCTTCCTGGTTATCTATGATCTCAGGGCTCGAGACTAACTTTTTAGCCCACTAGCCTAGTTGGCTAGTATCAAGTCTGATTTCACAAGCCAAATCTAAATTTGCAGTAGCCAATCTCGTCATGCGCAGTTTCATTCATTTGTTCAAACACAAGTGAACGACTTCCTGAATCTTTTCTCAAGAAGGCAAAGTTTTCGTGGCCTTAAGGCCAATTCTCACAGAACCGTTGCCAAAACTTTGCAACTCACAAATGCACTGGAGTATGGAAAACGAGGAATAAAGTAAATTAAGAAATAAACCGTATAAATGTAACTTCGCGTTTCTGCAATCATTTCTCAATTATTCAAAGTCACTATGCTTGCAAAATGAGTCCTAATTATCCTGGAATTAAATTGGAGCTAGCGCTTCAGAGGTAAGAGTGCAAAATTGAACATTTGTCATCATATGCTCACGTCGTGCACATAACCGCAAAACAGGTCATTTCACGTCGCGGAAAGAACGATAACGTCTACCAAATGTCAAAAAATGAAACATATGCACGTGCAAAGCGTGTAAAACTATTGTTTTTCATTGTCAAATATGCAAATTTGTGACGTTCTTGTTGCCATCGTCGTCGTGGTTGCTTAAGTTCCTTAATAAACTCGACATCCCATGCACAAGTTTCGTAATTGCGAGGGGAAAAAGTAAAGTCTTGCGAAAAACCTCGTGCATGGAGACTCTGGTGGTTATCACCTGTCAGGATTCAGACGTTCGTCTGTTGTTTTTCAAGATGTGAATAAGTTTGACAAGAGGTAGTCGATCATCCCCTCTGAACTCTGTTTAGGGCGAACAAATTTTGGCCTTGGCAAAAAATGCAATCGCACCTAGTTTTTGGTTATGATGACAGTTTCGTTTCCCGTGGGACCTTTTTTGACACCTGAAAAAACAGTTTGTCATTTGGTGCGACTTTTCACTTGAACGCACCCAGGGGCGTAGATTTTGAAGGTGTACGCACACGGAGAATGTATCGAGTGCCGAAGGCGCTCCAAACTAGGGAGGACTGGGGGGCATGCCCCCGCCCCACAGAACATTTTGAAATTTAGCGTCTCGAAAACGCCATTTCCGAAGGACGTTTCACTGAATAAAAAAATGCAAAAACAAGGTCAAGTCTGACATGACAAATGCCTTTTACCTATAACAAAAACTCTTTACAAAATCCTACCAATTTCTCAAGTACGCACGTGCGTATTTGCGTAAAGGACACTAAGCCACTGATGACCCCGCGCGATCATACGACTAACCAACACAAAAAGTACAGACTCTTCTGATGTCTAAGTCTAGCGTTTTTCACGCTTGTTAACATGCAAATCACCAGTAATATCAAAGGGCTGTGAAATTTAAAGCTAGCAATCCAATCCTTATTAGTTCATGTTCAGCTCCCTCTAACATAAAGAGAACAGTTAGTTAAGGTTCAATTTCTAACTATCGTGTTCCGTTCGATGTATTAGGTAGTTTTTCGGAAGCGACCTCGGTCCCTTCTGGTCATTGGAATTACATTTGCCCTGTTGTGTTGTATCGTTCACGACGTGCCAAACGACCAAGAAGAGAAGAGAAATGCTGGAAATGATAAGGGCGGAAATGAGCAGCATTAGTGGCCTCATTTCAAGCCCATAAAAACAGGTAAGCTTTTGTCTCAGTCAGTAATTTGCAAAATAAAATATATTTATGTTTATAGAATCTGATTTGTGCGGTGGCTTTCCTCCAATCAGTCGATTAAGCTAGACTGGTTTACAACATGTACATTCAAGGTTTATTTTTCAGTACTCGTCTATGTAACATATTGGGCAGTCTTTTCTAGAAAACCTTCCTTCAAACTAACATTTTAAACGATGAAATTGCGTTCGATTAACTTGCTTATGTACTTACAGTAATTTTATCTCAGATGATTTGCATAGATTTAATATAATTTAGATATACCGTAATTTCCTTTTATTACACATAACATGAGAATTTTATTCCATAAAGCTCATTTGTACAAATCTATACGCTTTATTTTCACATGTGAAAAAGGCCTATACAGCCAATCAGAATGGCGTACAGCTATTTCACATGTGGAAGTATAACCAATCAACGATAGCGTAAAGGCGTTTTCATGCCAATCACTCGTGCATCTCGTGCAAATCGTACTTTGCTATTGAATTAAATTAAATTTGCATTTGGTTCTATTGTTAGTGAGTTTTTGTTTCTAATTCGCGTTCAGAAAACTATTTTAATGAAAATTCTCGTCTTATGTGTAATAAACAGTTCACGACATAGAAAGTGCTTTGTACGGGATTTTATTCACTCGTTGTTTGTGTCAAAAACCCTCACTCGCTCGTTCCTCGTTCGGGTTTTTGACACAAACAACTGGTGCATAAAACCCCGTAAGCCGCACTTTCTATGACGTAAACTATATATACACTCCTTGGATTTGTAAGATATATAGGGGTTAGATATATAGGGAAGGCTTTCAGATCAACCCGAGAATTGTATTTTCATGCGACGTACAGAGATATCATCTAGCTGTTTTTGCTTATATAACAAGATTTCGGTCAAAAAGTCATGCACGTTCCTCGATTGCATAGAACTTTTCTTGATTCATCTTTTCTGGGATTTTTTTACGTATTTTCTCAGCTCTGAGACGAACACCGCGCTCAAGGTTACCATAAAATACTTCTGCCCGAAGAGCACGCTTTCGAGTGGCCACTTTAAAACAGTTGGCTCTCAACCTTGTCCCCAGAACGCGCGGCTCGTTCAAAATGTCCAGGAGAAGAAGCATCTTGTAATACTGCGCATTTCGAGAGTATTTGTCCCGTGCAAGGGGTAATTTTTTGGAATGGGAAAGCTTAAATATTTTTGTGGCTACTAAAAGTTATTATATGGGTTTAGACAGGCATTAGTGCATGAAGTAAGTCTCTGCAATTACCTTATGCTAATGAGGCATAATTTTGACCTAATATAGTATGATCTCTCGTAAGCGACCTCCTCCCGTAAGCGACCACCTAGTCCTGACATTTTGGGTGGTCCCTTACGGGAGGTTCGACTGTAGTCGTTTATATGCTTCGATTATCCACGACTAAAAATAAACCAAATGAGAGGAATGATATTTTTAAATTTTGTTTATTCTAGTTTCAATGGCTTTAAATGCAAAGTTTCCCATGCTTCTTAAACTAAGATTAAACCTCCTTGATGGCTTATGGAACCAATTCTCGTAAATTGTTACACTTTTTAGAAGTAGTTCTTGGTGAGCGCTGCAGAAACATCATGGACGTGCGGTGTATTCTCTCATTCTCTCCGTCCATTTAATCAGTTCTCCTTCCTACCGAAATCTTATGGAAGAATTATTTCTGGCACAGAAAGCTGCTATCTTAGATCTCTGTTATTAGATAACAAGATCGATAACAATGCTTTCACTGATAGACTAATGAAAATATGTTTGTGTTCAGTTTGCCATTTTTCTCTATGGTCATTTCACAACCATTTCGATCATCTCTGTAAATTATACGTTGCAGTTTATCTGAAAACCAGCAAGTTTTTATCAACCACAGGACGGCCCCCACGTCGTTAAAAAACAATGCTTGCAAGTTTTCTAAATGACATGACGCTGACTCAATGCAACAACAATATAAAAAGATCTAATGATCGTTGACCCTTTTCAAAATACCTCCGAATCGGAACTAACGGCTTAACAAATTCTTGAGCGAGTGAGTCTGAATCCCAAGGTCGTAATCAGTTCTTAATTTTCGCGCACTGAAGCCGGATAGCCTGAGCTACAAATATCACGTAAAATCGCCTATGTATGTCGTTGGAAATTCCTGATAGTTTCCCTAAATATCTCGCTTTTACCTCCTAAATATCCTGAAAAAATTCTAAATGTCCCAAATATTTTCTTAACATTTTTCTATAAATATCACGATACTTTATTTGTTGGTGAGACGGGAATGCGAAGCCTCCGAACTTTAAGCATCTGCCATTTTGTTCAGAGTGAAATTACTAAGACTCAAGAAGGGATATAATATTCGTGAGGAAAACCGTAGAACGACTACTTCTGACACTTAATTGAGCCTCAAAGAAAAAACACGTGTGAACTCATAAAGGTAATAGAACAATAGCAAAATCCCAAATTTAATCTTTCTTTTTCAGTTCTAAATATCTCCGAATTTTCTAAACATCCCGTGGCCGGGCTTCTAAATATCCAAAAAATATCCGGATATTTGTAGCTTGGCCTATAGCGGGCTCCACACAATTAAATCTCGTAACTGAAATATTTT
>BLFO01001865.1:284639-287139 GCA_014634245.1 Montipora cactus
AGATTACTTAATGGCCCAGCTATAGAATCAATACCATCCTTGATAATTCTTATAGGAATATTGTCCCAGCCCACGGCTTTTGCCGAGGGCAGTGAAAGGACGGTATTTTTGATAATAGCAGGATTACTGGGTTTGAAAGTAAACCCATAGCTGTGATGTTTGGACATGAAGTAGTTAATTCCACGAATACTAGGATGATCAGTAAAATAAAGACCATATTGGGATTTTTCAGGTATGGGCAAATCATTAGCAATGTTAATAAAATATTCATTGAAAATATTGGCCATCCGTTTCTTATCAGTAATATACTCATTGTTCTCCAGTAATACAATATCATTAGCCTGTCCACGTTTGGAGTGAAATAACGCTCCGAATACCTTCCAGAAGTCCTAAGGTTTGGTAGACATACTCTCAGCTTTGTGGTGATAGTAATTGATGATGGCTTTTCTTCTCAGTGTTGTGCAATAATTTCTTTGTCTCTTATATGTATTCCAATTGGTGGTAGTGGGATCAAGTTTATATTTTTTCCATAATCAGTTTCTGTTTCTGTGGTGTATGGCACGTCGCCACTGGGGTGTCATATATGGTACATGTCCGCCTCTAATATGGAACTGGTTTACTGGGGCATGGATATCTATGCCATCAGTTAGAAGTTTGGTAAGAGCCCAGGCTTGGTAATCCACATCATCAAAGATGGAAGCAACATGAAAAGGGGTAACAGCTAAATCATTGGCAAATTCATCCCTTTTGTAATTTTTGAAACTTCTGCACAGGGTTTTCCTGGATCTCAAAGGCGGGGCAGATGTTCTCATTATCGCATATAGCAAAGAGTAGTCGCTAAGGTGTGGCTCAAATACTCCTGATGATAAAAATCTCCTTTTGTTGTTAGTTAGAATGATGTCAATTAGTGATTGCGAAGATTGACTCACACGAGTTGGCTTGTCAATCAGACAGTCCAAGTTATAAATATCACAGATGCCGATGAGGTGTCTGCCGTCGCAACCATTTACATCAGGATTCAATAAATTGCAGTTCAGATCACCGAGCAACATCACATCCCCACACTGACTAGATGCACAGTCGAACAGTTTAAACAATTTATCCTTCCAGATGGATGCCCTGACACTTGGTGGTCTGTATGCTCCAATTACTATGAGCCACCTCCTGCCAATTTTGAACTTGATCATTATAGCTTCAAGGGCAACAAGCCTGGGCATATTCGTGATATGGTGAAAGATAATGTCAGCCCTCCAATAGATCATAACGCCACCACCATTAATTGTTCTGTCCAGTCTTAAGAATCTGTAGCCATCAACTCCGAATTGAGAATTAGCTAAGGTTTTATCAAGTTTGGTCTCTGTCAGTACCAGAAGATCAAAATAACCACGTAGCAGCCAAGATTTGATTTCATGAAGTTTTAAATCAGCAATACTGTTAATATTCAGGTGTGCAATCTTAAAATTCTTAGAATATTTCTGAAGTAGTTCACTAAAAATGTCCATCTCGTGATTGCTGTCATCATGGGAAGAACATGAACAAAAACTGGAATCCAGGTTGTCAGTATTAGCAAAAGGTAAGGATTGTAACTGAAATATGCATGTAGGACAAGTCCAACAGAGATTGATAGTGGTTAGCATACGCTGGTATTCACGTGGTGAAACTCCACCGCATTTAATATGACACCAGTGGTTACATAAATCACAAGTAATAGCACGATGATTTGAGGCGATGGTCCTTCGACATACTGAACATTGTTCAGCGCTGTTGCCATTGTTGGAGGGACCAGGATTAGGATTAATGTCGCCACTAGTGGTAAGCCTTGTTAAATTGAAGCTACTGACTGAGTTAGGATAAAGAGAAACCCGGGTTGAGAAGAACTTTCTACCTTGGCAGCGATGATACGTGCCACGTGGAGGAAACGTCGCCAGACTCAGACAGAAAAAATCCCTTCGCCAATTCATGATACATTCCGAAACATTACCACACAGTTCATTGGCTTCACCGAAGGTTTCGACATCGAAGAAAGAACTGTGAAGGTGAAGAAGAACCAGAAAAACATATAAAATGGCGGAACTCCAAAAAACACGTCCGACCGCCATAGCTGACCGCTATTCAAAAGAGCACAGCTTGTCCCGCACGTTTCTAAAGAAGGCTGGATTGTCCTCGTTAGGCGCGTAGACGTTTACTAGTGTCATAATTTTGTCCCCATTATCTATGTCTGTAATGATAAACCTCCCTTCAGGGTCGGCAAAATGTTTCAGAATTTGAAACTGAAAATTGTTCTTGAACAGTATGGCAACGCCAGCCCTAGAGCTGGAGAAGGTTGTAAAAATAGTCGAATATCCCCATTCAGAGTGCCAATAAGGTTCTGTCTCCTTTGTGCTATGCACCTCTTGCAAAAAAACAAAAATAGAGAATTTTTTTTTCTTTAACCATAAAAACGTTTCTCTCCGTTTAGTATTGTTTGACAAACCTCTGACGTTTAGGGAGCAAATTACCA
>BLFO01001865.1:294639-297864 GCA_014634245.1 Montipora cactus
GATTATGCAGTTGAAAATAACGTAGATATATTTGCAGTGACTGAGACATGGCTACGCCATAATGAAAACCGTGAAAACTATAATTTTTTCATTGCCGAAGTTTGCCCCACTGGATACTGCTTCTACCATGTTCCACGGAAAAACTCACGACGAGGAGGAGTTGGTCTCTTAGTAAAGAAACACATAAAAGTTACGAGACAAACCCAAGGAAAATTTAGCTCTTTTGAATACTTGGACGTCGTTACGACATGCTCTACTGGAACTACAAGAATTGTTATCATTTACAGACCACCTCCATCGAAGGCAAATCAACTAAATAGTGCTCTATTCTTCGAAGAATTCGGCACCCTCACAGAGCAGTTAGTTGTTTTCCCTGGAAACCTGCTAATAGTAGGGGACTTCAACTATCACATGGATGACACTAAAAATTTGGATACTGTCAAATTTAACAAGGTCCTAGGATCGTTCAGTCTAGTCCAGCATGTTAATGGACCCACCCATAAGAAGGGCCATACCTTAGACCTGATCATAACCAGAGCCGCGGACGAGTTAGTTATTTGCACTGAAACACGAGATCCAATGCTGTCTGATCACTCTGCTGTGCACTGTAAGCTTCGCCTGAAGAAGCCAACTCTGGAACGAAAGGAAATTAGTTATCGTAAACTTCACTCTGTAAATATGAATAGCTTTAACGATGATCTAAAGCCCGGTTTCCAAATAGTCGTCCCTGTCGTTACAATCGTCTCTGTCGCTTCAAATTTTTGGAAGCGACAGGGACGATCATATGGAAACGCTCTAGCGATCACCCGGGACGATCCCGGGACGATCCTTGCGACAGAAACGATCAGTCGTCCGAGATAGATTCGAGTTCTATCCTTGCGACAGAGACGACCGTAAAAGACTCTCAAGCGATCGCATATTTTTAATGGAAACCGGGTTCAAACGATAGAAGCGACAGAAGCGTTGGGACATATCCCATGATGCACCTGATTGCTTATTTCACGTCCATATACACGCTTCAAAATGGCGGCAAGCAACTCGAGTAACACCTCTACATTTATGGAAGAAATACAGCGGTATGAATGTCTTTATAACAAATTTTAGAAGGATTATAAGAACAGAAGAACCTGGAATATCGGCCGAACCCAAAACCGATGCTTTCTTCGATTTTCTCTCTCTCTTCTTCTTCGCAAAATAACACGGAGAAGCAAATAACAAGCCAAAAGTCTTCTTCTTCGATTGACTGATTTTAATTTTGATTGAGTCGGCAAAAAAATTCCTAGTGCCAGTCTTTTTTACTGTTTGATCCGATACAAACGATTTAATGGAAACCAAGGTATCGCAAGAATCGCTTCAATCGCGTCTGTCGTTTTTCACCACGGGAAGCTCTTTTCAAGCGACAGGGACGATTATTTGGAAACCAGCCTTAAAGCAGTCCAACCTTCTGACAACTAACTCCCTCGATCTTATGAGCCTTACTGAACAATACGAAAACACATTGAAAGAAACACTTGAAAAGCATGCGCCTCTGAGACGACGCTTGATAACTCTCCGCCCATCGGCACCATGGTACCATGAGGGTATTGGTGATGCCAAGAGAAAGCGTCGGAAGCTGGAGCTCCGCTGGAGAGCGTCAAGACTGTGTGTCGACAGACAGATGTATGTTGACCAGTGTCAGATAGTGAACAAAATGCTTAAGGACGCGAAGGCTTCATATTATACATCTATTATATCAGAGAATGCACTGGATCCAAAAATACTTTTTAACGCAGTCGACAAGTTGCTACATCGCAAAGTAGAGAAACGCTAACCGACTGCACCCTCAACGATCGAGCTTACGAATAATTTCGCCGACTTCTTTGACAAGAAGATAGCAACCATAAGAACGGAGCTATCTAACGAAATGACCTCCACTATCCAGTCTTGCGGAGCAAATGAACAGCCATGTCATGTCGAATTCACAAAGTTCAGAGTGATGTCAGCAAGAGAGGTTGAACGTTTTGTGCACAAAATCGGTAAAAAATCTTGTGATCTTGACCCTATACCAGCATCTATTCTCAAGGAATGCAAATCGACTCTTCTACCCATTTTCACTAACATAGTTAACATGTCGCTCCAATCAGCATATATTCCCGTTACACTGAAGGAAGCAATTATTAAACCGAAGCTGAAGAAGGACAACCTAGATTCTGAGGATTATCCAAATTTCAGACCTATCTCAAACCTGAAGGTTGTATCAAAGATAATTGAAAAGGCAGTATCTTGTCAATTGAGTGATTACCTACGTGATAATTATCTGGAGGAATCTTTTCAGTCAGCGTATAAATGCTTTCACAGCACAGAGACTGCTCTTTTGAAGGTGCAAAATGACATTCTCCGTGAAATAGACAATCAGAAATGCGTTGTCCTGATGCTGTTGGACATGTCTGCAGCGTTCGACACCGTCGACCATGAGTTGCTACTGGAAAGAATGTCAAAACGCTACTGTGTGAAAGGAAATGCGCTAAAATGGTTCCGATCCTATATTCAAGATCGGAAGCAGTTTGTGATGATTGATGGAATCAAATCAAAAGTGAAAGAACTCTGCTATGGTGGTCCCCAGGGATCGGTTTTAGGGCCGATCCTGTACTTGCTATACACGTCGCCCATCGGGGACATAATTAGACGGCATGGACTCAACTATCATCTCTACGCCGACGACACTCAGCTATACCTCTCATTTAAGCCCACTCCCGCTGAACAAGCTGATTCCATAGCTAAGATAGAAGCGTGTGTTTCCGAAATCGACTCGTGGATGGTAAGCAATTGCTGGTTTTCACTCACGTGATCAACAGCCATGTTTTTCAACGAAAACAAAAGGAAGCGTTTGCATAATAATAGAGTTAAATTCCCGGAGGATTTGGTCGGGGCACCAACATGGCCGCCTTTTCTTTGTTTAGGGCACCAACATGGCGGACGTGACGTCATGTGAAAACCGAGAATAAGCTTAAACTGAACAGAGGAAAAACGGAGTTACTGGTCCTAAGCGCACGACACCACCCACCCCCATCAATAGAATACATCGATGTGTCTGGTGAACGGATCAAGCCATCCCCTTCTGCAAGGAACATTGGAGTTATCTTCGATGAGCACATGTCACTAGATAAGCATGTTACCAATACCTGCAAGGCCTGTTTTTTCCACCTCAGGAACATTAGTAAGATAAGAGACTGTTTATCTCCAGCA
>BLFO01001865.1:307328-314828 GCA_014634245.1 Montipora cactus
ACGAACCATGCTTAATCCAAAGTAAAATTTTACCGACTTCAGTTGACACACCTTCAGCAATCTTTCAGCTCTTTTCAACGATGAACGATGGAAGATTATCACACCTCACCAAACGCTAGAATAATGAACGCCGACGACGCACAAAAGTTCGTCAAAGTGAGGCAAAACGTAACCAAGCGCCTCAAAGTGAGGCAAAAGTGTGTCGACGACGAAAATGCAATCTCGCAAAAACTTCCCTTACAACACAAATTAGGGGTTGCGTTCTCGTACCTCGAACGCAATAATCTCAAAATAATAATTTCAATAAAACATTAGCTAAAAATTAAACATTAACTTTACCATTCATCTTCCCTCACCATTTTTCTTACCCATCCTGTTTCATTTTCTCTGCACAAACACCTTTATTCAACCCTTGTTTCGATAACTTCGATATATCTTCTTCTTAAGATCTTCACAAACGGTTCACTTCGCAAGTAAGACATCACGAGCTGTGTTATTCATCTTGACATTCCAAGTCCTTCCTTCCATCTTAATATTTATTCAAAATAGACGACCATACCTTGTCTATGGAAACTACTAAAAATTAACTGATTGCGAACATTTAGCTTTGCTTAGTTGCTATTAGTCTTTTTTTCCTTCTTGCATAATCTTATCTTTTTACGGTTTGAGCTAGGAGTTTCCTTTGTTAACATGTGTTCCCTTGCGGAAAACACATGGGGGGAGAGTGTCGGAAACTGGGTGGTAACATAAGTCAGGGATTCCTTTTCTCGATTGATTTTTGTTACGAACTCTCAAAATTTGAATACCTTCATTGTTAAACAAGCCTGTTTCCGGTAAAATTGATTCTGTTTATTATTTCTGTCAACGGCCGTCATTTTAGCCAATCGGGTTTGTTTAAATCAAGTTAGTTTCGTGTGAGTAGGATATTTTTATTCAATTGTGTAGTTTTGTGCTAGGACTGTTTTCAATCTCTGGACGAGAAACGATTAAATCTGGACGATAATACTGAGAGTGTGGGCCTTTTATCCTCATATCCCACACAAGTGGCACCTCCGACGGGTACCTTGTCTATTTTGTCGGGTCCCTTGTCTATTCGACATGAAAACGGTGAGTAGGCTTCTAACTTTAGAACATTTTCGTCGTTTTTAAAAAACAGCGAAAAAACATAATCTTAAGCGTCACACAATGCCTTTTCACAAATTTCTTGTCAGTTCAATTTCCACATGACTCGTCCACAATCAGCGATTGGAAAATCTACAGCAAAACATATCTCAAACCG
Organism: Montipora cactus; assembly: GCA_014634245.1. NCBI lineage: Eukaryota > Metazoa > Cnidaria > Anthozoa > Scleractinia > Acroporidae > Montipora > Montipora cactus. The sequence goes on from BLFO01001865.1 coordinate 308,608, forward strand.
TAAGTACACTTTTAGCTTCTTCATTATCCTTCAAACCATACTTAATTTAACTTACAATCTGAAACAACTAACACAATTTCCAGCATTTTTAGACCGGTTCCACCCTAATTTAAAGCTGATGACACCCAAAGGAGAATCGATAAGGCTAAGGCAAGATTAAGACGGCAAGTACGATTTATAATCGATCATTTAAGTATAATTATTATTATTAACATTAGCTAACATTTCCTGTCAACACAAGTTTAAGTTGCAGGCAAGACTCCTCGAAAATGATGCGCAAGGAGACAAGTTCGCAATATCTTCAGATCGTAAGTACAGTTTTACCTTTTTTATTTCTGAGTTCTTAACTATTTAGTTAATTGAATAAACTAATACTGTTCGATCCACCTGCATACCTATTTCCAGTTCTCCTCTTCAACAAGCTATTTTCAAGCTGATGGCAACCATAGGAGGATCAACCACACAAGAAAAGTGAATAAGATTCAGACTATGAGTACAACCTGTAATCAAAGATAATTAATTATTCTTATTACGAAACTAATTGTTCCAATTAACTATTAGTTTAAATTTCGCTTACTCGATATCATTTTGGCGTTTTTATGACGTCATGAAATCCCAAATGGCAGCGTCCGAGTAAACTTCGATGCAAATATTTAAATCGCTCTTCAATATTAATTAGACATTTAAATAAATTTAATATCGATTTATTCTTAAAGCGATAACAAATATCTAAATAAAATGCTAATAATTTGATAATTGAATTCATAATCAATCTCCAGTCTGAAACCTGTATATTACTAAAAAAATCACTTAAAATTTAAGTTATTCACTGTTGTAAAATGATTGAATACTCTTCAAGTATATTTCAACCTCCACCTACCCTTCCATACACGTCTTAGGGCGCACTACCTGTTCTTACCAGCCCTCCACCCCAAGTATTACTATTATCAGCCAATTTCCCAATCCTTCTCCTTGCCTCCCTCGCCTTCCATAACTCCTCTCATCCCCCGTCATGTAACTTAGAACCGTCATAATCTCCCAGCTACAGTTATTTCATCCCCCACATACCATTCCACTCCACCCTATTGCATTATTATTTTGTACGACATCATGATTATGTAATGTTAACAAAATTTCCCCTTAGTTCCTTTCCGTTTTCAACTTTTTTCTTGAATTCAATAAATTGTTAAATTGTAAATGCAATTAAACTTGAAAAACAATAGCTACAGTTACGAGATGCTTTTTGCACACAACTTCTAACAATTCTAAATGTGCTAAACTTGACATTAACTTAAGATTATGAACTAAATGCAGACAGCACTGTCTACCTCTTTCCTTATACATTTAAACGTCTTTCCACTTCTTTCAAAAGCATTAATTTTCATAGATAACTTTCACCTTTATCACAATTTACTTCCCAATCGACTCAAACAAGACTACGTCCATGTAAAATGATCAATACAACTGCAAATCCTTTACGACCGCAATCTCTTTCTAAAGACGACAGAAATGCTCAAACTCTACTAAACAACTAAACGTATTGTCTTAAAACTTAAAATGTTCGCTATCCTTTTTTTCAAACCTCCTACACCCGGTCATATAATTAAGATACCATTTCACACAGCCATTCATGTGGTGTACCCTCCTCCCAGACCACTCCATCCCACACTGTTGTCTAATAATTTGTTCATGAGATCATGATAATATAATATTTCAAAAATTTCCCCTTGGCTCCTTTCCTCTCTTTCACTATTTTTTACCTTTTTAATGCAACAAATTTTACGAACTATTAAGTACATTTAATTGCGAGCCAATCGCTCAAACAAGACTTTAACCCATAAAAATTAATGTACAACTAGAAATCTCTTGTAAAAATGATAATTGCTAATTAGTAACTCTTATTGATTATTAGTATTCGTTCCTTCAAAATTATCTTGACTCCTTTCGATCATCGACGACATTCGTAAAATATGACGTAATATACCATCGCCCAAGAACTCTACGAAACCAAATTGGCCTATTCGCCTCTGCTTGTTCTTTTTCTCGGTTTACGTTTATTAAAATAACTAAATCATCGACCTAAAAATAACAACAGCAACCTTCTTACTAAAACTGCAGACTGCGCGTTATAGCTCTAGCTAAAAAGTCATTTCAGTGTAATTTATCTTCTCTTATCCTATGTAATCCAATACATATTCGCTATTTTAAACTCCTTTTACACTAAGAAAGTACTTAATCATTTTGTGGCTTACCAACAAATTCTGCGATAAACTTCTGACATTTGTTTAGCTTGACGATCATTCTTATAACTAAGGGTACTGTCTAAATACTTAAAGCTCCCGCTAGCTTTCCTTTACACCTCCTACACCTGGTGAGCCCTCCTTCTAGACCACCCTACAGCATAATAATTTTTGCTCAGTTTAATAATTCTCTCTTTTTCCCTTAACTGAACGGAAACAATCAGCAAACAAACATCCACCTACAATTTTGATATGCTTTGTTGGTAACTTGTAAAATATAAGTTAAATCACTTTTATAATTGACCTCGATTTTTAAAACTTAATCAAATGTCCAAGAAAAATAAAGACAACCAACCCCTGTTCACTCTTTATAACTTTGAGCCTTGCCTTCTCCTTTAAAGACTAAACAAAATTCATACACAACAATCGCCTTGCATACTTTAGTAGCGCATTTTCCAATTGATTCAAGTAAGGCTACTGCCATAACCAGTTTATCAAACACCTTCCAAACAGGCATTTTGCAATCGCCACTTGTTTCAGCGATCTTGCAATCCGCTATTATATAATTTTTCGTAAATCGCCGAACCGAACTGATCCGAAACTTCATTGAGACACTCATTTAAGTAATGGACCAGCTAAAAGGTAGGCAGGAGTACGGCAAAACTCATTAAAAAGGTGCGAACAGTTAATTGTTAATTCCATTTAAATTGGCTCATCTCATTGGCTAATACCAAAAAAACCCGAAAAAACTAAGAACAAATTTTAAAAAAACCTCATTTTTAGGCCTTGTCTTTTCCCTACCCCTATTATCTGTCTCTTGGTGAAATTTGGCTTTTGCTCTATGCGCCAATTAGCATCACAAAATTATTGACCCTATTGCCGAGGGCTATTGTTTTCTGCCTGCTTCTTAGCCGGACCATTACTTAATATTTCTGTGTATGTTGCTTCAGTGTCTAGTGATAACAAGTCCTTCCTTCAGTTATTTGTACTTTGTACTCAAAATTTAAGACCATAAATGACAACACTAAGAACTCTAAGAGGTTGGTGCGATACAAAATTATCTTGATCTTTAGTCAAAGTCTCTATCTGGAAAGAGAATAGGTGCAAGCAAGGTCCAAAGGTAAGTCAACAGTACCATCCAACTGGAAGCGATCTTGATCCACATTGGAGCATAACTGTTTCTCAAGACAAACGGGTTACTGAATTCTGGACTGTGGAATGGATAGAATAGATAAATAATCCTTAGCAAGCACGCATTCGAAGCAGGCAGACTGTACTTTGATGTGAATATATATATATATATGTTTTGTTTATGGCAGAAGTGCACTTGCGGCCAGATCACACTCAGCTACAAGAAACTTCAAAATTCTTCAAAGGAGTAGCTCCTGAAAAATAATCTGCTGGTGTGAAGGGAAGACACCAGATCCTTTGACGTTTTTTTAACAAAATTTTATAAGGTTCTCACTAATTAATGCTGTACATTTCCATATTCTAGCAAGGCAAGTAACAAAACTCTGGTAGTGGGATCTTACCCTTTGTCAGAACGAAGGGCTAAGGCTCGGAAAATCAGCTTTTGAATTTCTCTACAGTGGTCAGTTTACCATATAAATCCAGTTGATAAATCCATTTGTGTGTTTAAGGAGGGTGCCTACTAAGTCAATGGCATTTTTGCGCGGTTTACTGAATATGCGGGAAAAGCAGATCTTAAACAAGTGTTATTGAAATCCAAAAAGAAAATTGGGGGTAACCGTGCATTTTTCGAAGATAATAGCCCTTTTCACGATCAGTTTTTCTCATTTGCATTACAATGTAATCTAGGATGTATGTGAAGCAATTTCGGGCTATTTTGTAGTTTGAACCCAAAATTGCCTCACATCCACGTTAGATTACATTGTAATGCAAATGAGAAAAAAATAACGTGAAAAGAGCTATTAATCAACAATATTAATTATAAAAAGCTTTAAAATACAAAGCAATACATGGCGTTCTTTTCCAAATTGAAGCTTATTTATCTCTGAAAGATGCGTGGTTACCCTCAATTTCCTTTTTGGATACTAAGAGCACTTGCTTAGTTCAGCTTTCTCCACATAGTTTTGAGCCCCGCAAAAATATCCCTGTATCAATAAGCACCACCATAGGAAATCTGAGTATCTCGAAATGCGCAGAACGTATGCACAATAACAATAGTAGGCACCGTCCTTAACTTCAACACCGACACAGCACAACAGTGTTTTTAGAAACTTAAAAGCCTTTGTTCACGTTGAACCAAAGAAACTCTTCTGGTCACAATATGGGATTCACCACTGCAGTCATTAAAGCAGCAAAAACTAAAATCCTTGATTGAACTTTAAACTTTCAATTTGTTACATGTTATTGACAAATACAACAATGTCTTTGTCTTCGGCCATCTATTAGCCATCATCACCACTGTCCCTCTCGTCATGAAACGATGCTGTTCACATCACAATCATCATCACCAGTAATAATACTCTGATTTCCTACATTCTACATTAGAGTTCCCTAACCCAAACTTCATCCTGGTCTCTGGCATCTCTCTTTCCCTCCCTCCTCCCTCCCTCTCTCTCTCTCCCCTCCCCCCAACCCAACACAAAAGGGACAGATACAACATATACACATATACATGTACACATCATTCCTTGTAATCAAATCATAAAACATTAAAAATCAAGGCAACTGGTCAAAATTAGCAGCCTAAAATAATTCTTCTTCTTCTTACCTATACCAATTTGTTAGCGTCATCATGATATAGAGAGATGCCACCGAAAACATCAAATGGTATAAGCAGTAGCTATAAGCCACTTGATTTTTCTCATCATCATACACCTGTTGCCTGTCTCCTTCCTCCATTAGGTTCACATCACTTGTTTCGCCCGCATCATGCAGGGTGGTGGACTCTGTAGCATCTGATGCACTTGCGTTACTGTTGTTTCTTCCTTGTGAGTTGCTAGATGGTTTGACGGTTGCGTAGAGAACCATCAGAAACATCAGCACGATGCCAATTATGGCATGACCATCAATACCCTTTACTGCCACCTCAGTTTTGCCAAATGGATTGCATGAACCATCTGTAAGAATAGATAACTAAAAATAAGACGAAGCAAACAGTTATCTTTTATCCCCAACAAGGATTCACTCCTTATTTTTTTACATAACCCCTTCAGGTGGCTGGTATGTGAGTTGATAACATCCATGGCTGAGGGATTGTCTGAAAAATGGATATTTGGCTGAGAAGTGAAGCTTAAAAATAGTTTAATGTGAAATTTTGAGGACAATCTCTCAGCCAAGGACATTGTCAGCTGACAATTACCAGCACGCCAGAAAGGGGTTTATTTAGTTTATAACCCTCCCATTGATTTTCATGGTGAACAAAGACCGCTCGTAAAAGCCAGTGTTGATCTGATGATGAATGCATGCAATTGACACAAGCAAGTACATTTATTTATTCATTTATTTATTTATTTTCACTGTGATTGGACCGAGACTTGACAAACTGTCATGCTAAATAAACTCTCACAATGCCCCTTAGCTCAAAAACTTGAAAACTCAGCGCTTTTTAGCTTGTTGGACAAATATAGACACAGACGGGTTACTGCATGGTATCAATACAGTTTACTGTGATTTTACATTGCATGGAAATTAATGATTGGGTTGTAAACTGAAATAGTCACCACAAACAAAGCATATAGGGATGCAGTGTTAGCACAGTGGTAAGGGTATTGTCATTGGCATCATATCTTTGTATACCCTCGGATTTCAGAATAGCTTGGTGCAGCTAGTATCTCTGGGCGTTTACCATCCCAACCACTATATACTACAAAAAACACCGATCTGTGGAATGGGCCAGAATTATTGAGTGACTGCCCTGCCTACTTCAGTTTAACATTTTGCTGAAATTCCTTCCCCACGGTGTGAGCAGTAGCCAGCTTTTGCTGTCACTACAACCACAACAATGGAAAGATG
>BLFO01001865.1:333258-338258 GCA_014634245.1 Montipora cactus
GTTTAATTCTTTATTATCTAAAAAACAAATAGATTCCATGTTGCCGTGGGTCTGTTCAGTAATAGATCACAGAAGACGTCAAAATGTGGTAAGAACATCAGTGACACACTCGGCTATCGCCTCGTGTGCCACTTTTTTGTCCTTACCACATTTTGACGTCATCTGTGATCTATTACTGAACAGACGCACGGAAACATGGAATCTATTTGTTAAAGAGATAACCGAAAAAAAAGCATTAAAACAACTACAACAAGAAGTCTTATACCTCCGAAAACGCTGACAACAAACACAATGCTATTAACAAAAACAAAAATTCCCCTTGCACCATTCGACGATGGATTACGGAGGAATTGCATGCAGTTTATATATATATTAGAAGCGAATAAATTATGAGGAAATCGTGCTATCAAGCCGAAATAGTACGTACTGTGTACATACTGTAGAACGCACTATACAGTACTAAGCAATATAAGCAGCGTGTTATAGTACGTACTACAACGGGTGATGCCCGGTAATTTGTGTATCATTTTGACGGGTGATACCCGGCACTCTCCGTGCCAATCGGGTGAGAAATGAGAATAAGCAACACATGTTGTCGGCCAGCGGTTGCTCCTAGTACACAATGGGGGAAGCTGGAAGTTAGAGTTTCGGACGATTCCACTGGTAAATTGAAAATTTCGCGGAGTTCAGCGCTCTAATATATAAGTATGAAGCTTTTCAAGTTATGGGTCCATCAGCAAAACTTCAGCGAGGATGAACTTATTATAAATCCGAAGGAATTCCCGTATGAAAACGTGGGGGACATACTGGAGATTCACCACCCAGATGAAGGCAATACTCGTTTACTCTTGCAGATTAAATCTATTAGCCCTGATTTCCAACAAAAAGATACAATCAGCATTGAACAGTCTGTAGCTAACATCTTTCAGCTAAGAACATACTGGGATGTTGAAGTGACAAAGGTTGAACCGAAAGATGTGTCTGTCAACATGGTTGAAGTTTTGTTGAAGGACCAGTTCGTCGCGAGAAGTGAGATGTGGCGATTCTCTAAAGACTTAGTGGGCTCATGTGTTTATGTCAACAAGAAGTTAAAGCATTCAGGAGTTCGTGCGCAGGTGAATGAGATCTGGTGTAAAGGAGAGAAGGTTTCGTGTGGTGTAATATCCAAGGATACAAGGGTAAGCGGAGCAGCTTCAGAATTCATAACGCTGGCACATTGGTCATGTCTCAACCATATATACCTCCCATATCATTCATAGTCTGTTGGATGAGTTACAGTCAATAGACCAAATAGGTTAACACAATGAATATTGTACCTAATTCAAATCTCCAAGGGATAAGATTCTTAAATTTGTACATTGTACTTGCATTATAATGTAGCATTCACATTTAAATTTTTGGGCTAAACTTCAGAATACCCGGCCACGATTGCGTGACATTAAATTCCTACTCCCGTAGTCCCGCAGTCAATAAATATTTACATATGGAAACAAAGGATAAATACTTAAGAAGCATCCTAAACATTCATAATAGCTAACCTTAGGCCTAAAAACTTTTCTAACCTTAGGCCTAATTAGGCCTAAGGTTAGCTGTTATGAATGTTTAGGATACTTTTCTTCTAGGCTAATTAGACCTTTTTTTTGCCACTGCAGGACTGTGGGACTGTGGGAGCACTAGTTGTAGATCCAATTAATATTCATTTTTTTCTACTACGGGAGTGCAGGACTGGGGGAGCACTAGTTCTAGACCCATAAAAAAAAATATACATATGTATTTAAATTTAATGATTACAACACGACCGTGGGACTATGGGAGCAAGCGTTCCATGTCACGCAATCGTGGCCAGGTATTCTGAAGTCGCTCCTTTAAATGATATGGAAATACATGGAACAAAACGTTTTTTCCCAAAAGGTTTGAATTGGGTACAACATTCAGTTACCCAATTTGGTCTATCTCAACCTGACTTGAGGGTTTTTCTTCCACTTCATCAAAATCTACTCACTGCAAATTGCATCTGGCTGAGGTGCTGTGCTCCGACATCAGACATGGTATAGTAGCTGCTAGAGGTGCCTTATCAGAGGGGAGGGGCCAATTAAATATATCATTGTTATAAATTAGTCGGGAGCTTTTAAAGAACGAAGCATATAACAATAGGCACTCTTGTTATTGAATGACATGCAAATAGCGGGCCCTGCATTCTGTGGTTATGCTAAGGGTAAGCTATTATGTAATACTACAAGCTATATCATGACCAAGAATGTTCAGAATGTTTCTGCAGATTGCAAACCTTAATCAATACAATCATGTCAGCCAGTCATCTCAGCTCTCCCATGTTTGAAATAACCAAGGTTGTTATGGTCCTGAACATAAGATTAATCAATGCTCCCAAGCAAGAATGATTTTAGGACACGAGTGATGTGCGACACTTAGCCCCAAACAACCCACCACCATCCCTTCTGTCGCGAAATCTTGTTTGACAAAGTGGTTTTTCTTAGCCAAGTATTCAGATGCTAAGCTGTAGAATTGGGCTGTGGACTTTTTGAAAATTTACACCCAATAAGTGAAGCAATGTGCCAGGAGACCATAGGGGAACAGTTGTTTTCTGGTTTTCTTCATGAATGACCCTTGTCCCACCTACCCACCTGCCTGAAGAATGTTACAGTTGGCATACTGTAGCTTCCAGTGTTGTGTGTGAAAAAAGGTTTAATTTCCATGACCTTGTCTCCACTCTCATCTTTGTTGTAACGGGTGTCAGAAGTTTGAAACCAACTTTAATAATAAAGTGTTCACTCTTTATTACAGGTGATTTTTAGATCCTGCAGCTCAAAGCTATATTTGTTCATTCAAATGAGTAAAGAAATGTGGGACTTTGATTTCAATGGGGACCTTTTCTTTGAGAAGGCCATCAATGGCTTTCTTTATGAACTGTTTACAAAGTGGAAGGACCTTAATGTTAACCATGATGTTAGCATCATTCTCTTTTCAAGGACGTTTTATGATGCACCATCACTAGGTAATGGTAGTTCTTTATACAGCTTTCACTTGGCATACCTGTGTTTTGCATCATAGCTGACTCGTTCCTGTATAAAATTAATTAGTGCCCTGAGTACATTCTCTACCTTCAAGTCTTGCATTCAGATACAAGCCCACTACAGACATGTCTTGCTTGTGTCTTTGTCTCCTACAGTATGTCACAGGTCACTTCAAGAGTATCAGCAGACTAGCTGCATGCTCTTGGTGATGAACCTGATGTCTGGTGAGTGTCATCCTTTTCAATCTCAACTTTGCACTTACTCCAGCAAACTACTGTTAAAGGTGAACATGTCCTAGTAACAGCTTAAATAAGTAAAAGTAGCTGAAAGTCATCCCTTAAGTACATGTAAGGTATATCCTAAAATGATAATGTGTAGAAACTGTGACCTCTCACGCGAAAACGTACACTAACGGTTTTCCGTTGAACGGGTAAAATCCAACGGCTAACGAACGGGTAGTCAACGTTTTTTCCACACAACGGGTTTTCCAACGCTTTCAGCGGGTGCGCAAAAAATTCCAACGGGTTGCAATTTTTTTCCAACGGTTTGTGAAATTTTTCCCAACGCTTTTTACCAACACTTCCAACGGGGAGCCGAACAGCTTTTTTCAACGGTTCTTGATGATTTCCAACGCTATCAACGCTTTTCAATGCTGTTGATAAACACTTGCAAGAAGACCAACGGGGAGTTTTGGTAACCAACCGTTTATTAAACTATCCGAAATGATGTTGGCTCGATATTTTCAGTGACTGAGAGCAGACGTCTACGCAAGTAGAAAATCAGGTCGCAAATGAAATAGAACCCTAGACAACACAACTCTTGATCACCACCGTGTCAACTTCTCTTCTCTTCGTACATACAATGTACAATCATGTAATTACGTGCACTTCTGGACATAAACAAGTTTGTGTGCAAACATTCTGTTCATTTGCCTCCAGGCAACCCTGGTCCAGTAATCTACCAGTGATCTGGTAGAGGATTATTCATCAATCTGTAAGTTACACAAATTCCCAGGAATTTGCTGTAGGGTCTTAGTCAATCACAAGGCAGATTATCATACTGACTGCAATAATTCCAGGTGACTTTCCCCCGGATGCTGTGGCAAGCATTCAGAAGGATCCTTATGGGAGATTTTACGAAGATTTTTATCAAGTGGTAGCATTGAATGAGAGGAGAGATGACTGGATTCCAGTTCTTGTGACCTTAAAGCAGTGTTTTAATCAATATCCATCACTCACTAACTGTTGTGACATTTCTAAATGTGGTAACATCATTGGAAGAAATTCAAACTCTCTTGATGGAAATTTCTTAGAGGCAATCAATTTGTCTTTGAATGGTAAGATTTCTCAGTGTACACTGTTACAGTAGGATTCCGCTCTTTAACCCTTGAACCTGAAAACAAAAGTCATACAATCCACAGCTATTTCTTAGCAAAGGAAGAGCACATCTTCCTGACCTGGGATTTTTCCTTTTAGTAGTTGTGTTTCATGTCAGCATTAAAACATCAGTGTCGATGGGAGGCATGGTGTCATGTCTTTTTTTATTTCCTACGGTACATTGGCCCTGTCATAGGTAAGAATAGGAGGTAGCATGGTCAGGTGGTCAGGGCCTTGGATTTGTTTGTGGTTGCACTTTGTTCAAATCCTGCTCTCACCACTGGGTGCACTGGGTGCGGCCAAACTCTGTAAATCGCTGACAAGTTGACTTCTCCCATTTGGGGCTCTTAGGCCCGTTTTTAACGTTACATTTTACATGTGCCCAATCTAATGCAAATGAGAAAAATCCATGTTTTCCTCATTTGCATTAGATTCGGCACATGTAAAATGCAACGTTTAAAACGGGCCTTAAGGACACTATGTTGTGCAATACATAATAAATTTCTTTTATTTATTTATTATTTAACCATTGACTCCTAAAACACCCACTCCGTCCCCCCCACCAATCAATCAATCAGTCAATCAATCAATC
>BLFO01001865.1:343258-345758 GCA_014634245.1 Montipora cactus
TTTATCATGAGTCATAGTTGTAAATACTAGTTATTTTAAATACTAGGGGTTTTTGGTCTTTGTATCTTTCGTGAATAATTTTATACCTATTATATATTATGAAAGTAGCGTTTTGAACGACAATTCCATTGTAAAGTACTTTGTAATTCAGCCAGCTCTTGGCTGCAATGATGTTACTGAATAAAGTATCTATCTATCTATCTATCTATCTATCTATCTATCAGTCATGGTTTTTATAGGCCTATACTGAGGAAGGTCTTGGGTCAACTCGATCAAACTCAGACCAACAAACACTCAGGGTCTTCAATTCTTCAATTTGAAATCACATGATCATTCTGCAATTGGTTGTAATTCCTACTACTGTGTTAATTAGAATAAGGACAATGTGGCATGAGCCCTATGTTATGATCTTTGTGGATTGTTGAACAAAGAGTAGGGGTTGTAGAACATACAAATGGAGGTCTGACCTTTTGTACAATGTTGAAAGATGCATATGAATAAATTATGAAATTATTCACATCTGAAATTACCAAGTAAAACCTGCATTGTTTCCTTTTAAGGACACTTGGCATTTCCTTGTTTGAAGTGTCAGGAAACTGTCAAAATATGATTTCTCATGGAGAAATGCCTCTGGCCAATCCTAGGTTGCACAGGTTGATATCCCATTTTACATTTTCTATGTTTTTGTGTTTGTCAGGAGTTTCCATTGACCTTGTATGCTTAGCAGAGCAGCCACTGCACACAGTCCCTCTCTTAAAATACTTTAGTAAAGTTCTTGGTCAAAGGGATGCTAACTTGGCAGATGATTACAACATCCCTCACTGGATGAATCATAACTTTTATGCATCACCAAAGACAAGAAACAAGGTAGATAACTACGTGCCACGGATAAAAGTTCCGGAAATTGTGTTAAACTCTTTGAGAAGAAGACCTGAAGGCGGAAAAGGTGAATCATTTTTTTGCTTTTTTGTCTTATTGAAACTAAAAAAAGGTTTCCTTGTTATAATCAAAGCAACTTAGATTTTTTCATCTCCTCCCTCCCCTCCTCTCTGCGAAAAAAAATCTCAGATCCCCAGAATTTTGTTAAAGTATTACTGATTGTCACTTTTATTCACCTGAAAAGTAACGCCCGTGAGCCCAATGATTTCTGACATACATATACGTGTAAGACAATATTAGCCAATCACAGTTTAACTGCCTTGTAAGAGTGGTGCACTATGGAGTACATGTTTAGAAAAGTTTGTGAGGTTTTTGGAATCAAAGCTGAAAATTAATAAGCACCAAGGGAATACCTTAAAATATGTTTTAATCTACCAACAGGGTACACAAAGTCCTTGATTTATCAGGCGTTGCCATTGGTTTAAAGATGTTTCCTTCGATTGATTCTTCTGATGTTCAGAGTTACAAAGCGGCCTTCACATGCAACCCTGAACGAGACATATGGGTTACATATGATGGGGTTTTTTCCCAGAACACCCTAAGTGAGACCAAACTCTGAAATTTACACCCCTAAGCAAGGCAATGAGCATCCCCACCCCTTTCATCTGCCCCCCTACCTTTCATTGAACCAGCCCCGGGCAAAGTGGTGTTGCTGCAAAACTATGGCCAACCCCATCCAGAGCTTACTTAGTGGAACAAAAACTTGTACTGAGGCACTTTCCTTTTGTCAGAACTGGCCAGCCACACCCATTAGTTTGCAAAGAAAACACAGCAATTTGAAGCAACACTCGCATGATAATCCCTCACATTCTTCTGGAGGAGTGTTATTATAATTATCATCCTCAAAGTGTTTTAATTTGAAGGTGTTGAAGGGTTTCAAACGCCTGGTCTGGCCAGTCAGTTCTGTCAAATGCAAAGCGCCCCTAGAGTCTGTGTAGGAATGAAGGGATCATGTGGGATTGGACTACAGGCTGTACTTGAACCAATGTTTATTTTTGTGCTCCATTCTGCATGATGCAAATTAGTCAGCGTGCTGGGCAAAGCACTCGACATGTGGTCTTTTGCCATGCTTTTTACCGCAAGAAGAAGGTCACTGCCACTAATGTGCCTGATTTCATCACCAATTTCATCCACCTTTTGCAGATCATTCTTTGATCACACAATTCGATTGTAGCACTGTGTACGGCAAATGGCCGGTTTTTCACAGTCAACGTAAATAGAGAGATCATAAGTTTTTGGTTTCTCAACAAGTTTTGTTATTTTGGATTTTCAATGCCCTTGAGAATTGTTTGTAGATTCACAACAGCTTTTGCTTAGGAATTTGTGTATGACTTGTATCTAAGCACAGATAGCACACTCCTCAAAATAAAATGAATACTGGTAATGTTCTCTAAATATTGTTATTGAGGTCAGTTGACTGAAATAACTGTTTTTGGGTTTTTGCTCTGAAAAATTGACCAAAACCAGGTTGTCAGTGAACATTAAATTAAATACAAAGAAAATATGACCACAGGTCAAGATGGAATACACATAAAATTGTCTGCTACAGTGATTATAATTA
>BLFO01001865.1:353258-356258 GCA_014634245.1 Montipora cactus
AACCAAACGAGATTCCATGCAATTGGTCCTGTAACAGACAGCGCTGGTCACATGCTTTTCCTACCGGACCAGATGGAGAGATACTTCATCGACATTATCACAAACTTGCGTCAGATGATAATGAGATTCAGGAAAAACCTGAAAAGGTAAGTGTGATATGTGATAATGACGATTAAGGTAAAAAGGATGTGAGAAGTTTTGTGCATCCTTGTTTACAATCTTCAAGTGCTGTCAGACAAGTCACCAGGTTAGGAGACTAGTTCTTAACCGGAGGTGTTGGACTTGAGAGGGGTCCATGCTAAGTATAAAAAATGCGATCTTGGATTAGTGCAACCTTAGAGGTCCCTGATTGGTGCAAATATTTCAGAAGTCTTGGTTTGGTGAAAATTCCTAAGTCCCAATTAGTGCAATTTCTGAGGCCACTTGTTCAATTATGGAGATCCTGGAATGGTACCAAGCCAAAAGTTCTGATTTAATGTTAATTCGTTTTGTTTTCTTTTTTCAGTCACGTAATGTTGAAGAAGCTGCTCTTGCCGTAGTAGCGGCTCGCAAACGCGAAATGTCTGAAGCTTCACATAGTATCTCAGAAGATCAAGAGCTTTTTGAAGAACCTGGTACAAGTGGAGGAAGTGATGATACAGATGAAGACACCACCTTCCCTCTGGAAGACCCGCTTCAGGTTTATCAGGGGTATTTTAGCCCAGCACACCGTGGTGGACAAACTTCCCAACAGACCACCCCTCGCAGACGTACCTTACCACGGATCAATCTTTATCGCAAGGTGGATGTGTCCGTCGAGCATGATTGGACAGCAGCTGTCAAGACAAGCGTAGACTGGAAATCTTTGACTTGCCCTGCACTGTTGCCCTTGACAACAGATTACATGCCAAGCAAAAAGACTCTGGACTCAAATTATGAAGAGTCGAATTACACATTGCCAATTGATGAAGTGGATTTTAGAGATGAAAGGAAGAATAGTAATAGTGATTGGGGTGAACACGAGAGGTAAAAGTCTGAGCATGGGATAATTAATGGCACAATTGCATATGAGAACATAGTTCATATAAATGGACTAGTTATGAACCTTGAAAACGCCAAAAGCGAGAACAGTACTGTCGCACTTCGTGTTAACTTGGTAGTGACAATGCACAATCTTTTGTCCTCGGCTCACAACTAAGTTTTGAATAAATTATTTGAAACTTTTGATTGGCTGTCTTTTAGAAAAAGGTTGTGGTTTGTGCACGATCAGGGCCAAAATAGCTAACGAAAACATAAAACAAGATTAGGAAACATGTCGAGTTAAATAACCATCTTTATTTAACAAGACAAAGACAAAGTCTTGACAAAGTCAAGACAAAGACAAAGTTGTGGTTTTATTCACTGATATTCACCAAGCCTGAGGTGAATAATAGTATTGTTTTAGTATAATTACATAGGTGATTATGTGAAAAACCTGCATTTTCTCTTTGAAACAATTAACTTCTTCGACTGTCACCTCAACAAATCGGCTTGCGGCCATTTTGAAAAATGTCAGGGCAAAGATGTTTCAATACTCACCTATGTAATTATTACATAGATGATGATTGAAAATTCTCTTACCCATGACCACGTGATTGCATCTCTCATTGCTCTTTTGTTTGAATTGTAGGTCAACCCACGACCATGCCATTGCATCTCTCACTACTCTTCTGCTTAGTACAGTGTAGCTTTTACGCCATGTGGGAGCTGATATATAACATAGATAGGAACTTTATTTAAGAGTCTAGTTTTACTAGCGCCAGAGCACTAATTGGGGACACTGTAAACTGAAATTAACGAATATTAACGCAAATCAAGTCAAATGGGTTGGTTTTTGAGGAGAGGGGAAACTGGGGTACCCGGGGAAAATCTCTCGGTGCAGAGTAGAGAACCAACAAACTCAACCCACATATGACGCCAGATCTGGGAATCGAACCCGGGCCACATGGGTGGGAGGCGAGTGCGCTCACCACTGCGCCATCCCTGCACCCCAATTACTTGTTCATTTTATCCCATATTTGAAGTACTAGTAAAAGCCGAGGGTATGAAATTGCTGCTGACATTGTTGTTTACAGTACATGTGTTTTATAAAATGAAGAGGTCAAGGTTACAAGGAAAACGTGAGGTAATTTTTGTGGCAAAGAGTGAGATTTCATTGTGTAATCTTGGACGCCATTTTATGTATGTTCAATTCCAGATAAATTTTGGATAGTTGGCCCCTTTTTTGGACAGGTGAACAGAAGATATTTAAAAGTCCCAAAAATTAAAAAAAGGCGCTTTCTTGTAATTTTGAGCTTGCGGGTTTATTAGGCAAATGTAACTAGCGGTAATATATAGATTTGGCCACGCCTAAAAGCATTCGGTTGAAAACATGGGTCCTCAAAGACCTATGAAACTAATTAACTTTTCTGGACTCTATTATTTATAGCAATGTGGCTTAAAATATCTCATTTTATCAACGCGAAAAAGACGGCCACGAAATAGTTTGTGGCATTTGAAAAACATGTACTCAAAATCACGGCTCGTATGCAAATGTTATCTTCTTCACTAAACTTAATTCCTTGATGTTATTTTCCAGCTGACGTACTAAAATTGCTTGAAATTGTTTCCCTTATATTTTTCCAGAGCTTTTTTCGTGAGAAATCATTTCGAACAGCTCAAAAAGCAATCATGTTTGCACATAAGAACCACATAAAGCCCTTCACTGAGGCGGCCATTTTTACGCGATACTGGTCACATTGACATACATGGATGGGTGGACGGATGCACGGACGGACGGCTGCTAATGACGTCATAGCTAAAACCAAAAGGGTTACCCTATTTCCTTAACTATGGTACTATCTGCACGCGTGCCTTTATGTTTGCAGCAATTTCATAGCCTCGGGCTATACTAGTGCAAAGGTTAATACGAAATCATTCCTAATCTGCTGTTCAAGATATCTCTGTGATTCAGCTTAGGGACTTGTCAGAAATTAGTGGGGG